>QAXH01006502.1:3844-29223 GCA_004335635.1 Chloromonas sp. AAM2 | reverse complement strand
GCACGTGCACGCACACCTGTGCAAAACAAGGGCATGCAGCACCCCGCTGTTGTGGGAAAGGCTATCACCAACCAACGGCATGTGTCACTCGTGGTTGTCAACGTTGCCGTTGTTTAGGATATTGCCAATACACACGCTGCAGATCAGTTACTGCATCTCAACCGACTTTAGTACAGCCGCTCAAACAGACATCCGAGTTTGCTGAGGTCGGTGCCGGCCAGTCAGATTCAGAGCTTCAATTGCACAGTTGCTGCACCCCTGGTGTCATCAGCTGCACCCTTAGTTTGATCAGCTGCACCCTTAGTTTGATCAGCTGCAGGTACGAGAGGAACACGTTGTTGGTCTGGCTCTAGTGGCCAGGCAGGTGCCACAGGCAGGCAGGAGATAGTTTGATTTGATTGAAGACTCAGATCCGGACGTAAGGTGGTGATTCCTGGCTTTGAAACGGTCTACAGGCGGCCGGCGGATCGCCGCATGCACTCCGCAGGTGGCCGAATGCTCAGCAACAACCCTGGATCTGTTCAGACTCTGTTAGGTGGTGGTGTCTGTTCAGACTCTGTTAGGTGGTGCTGTCTGTTCAGACTATGCTGCCCCACCTGCCACTTTGTCATCGCATCTGTTGGCTAGTAGAGTAAGCAGTACTGCACTCCAGGGCGCCTGCACCTCCTCTCCGGGGCCGTGGCTGCCGTCCATGAACGACTGCATGAGGCATGTGTGTGTGTGTGTGTGTGTGTGTGTGTGCGCGCACGTGTGTGTCTGCAATGCATGTAGGTAGGTAAGTGTGTATGCATACATGTGTACATGCTGGGACCCAGCGTTAGCTCAACTATGTGAACTTATGGTTAACGTTTGGGAAGAACGACTAGCTACACAGAACGACTTTGCCCGGATTACCAATGTGCATGGTGCGCCAGCGACCGTGGGCCCTCACCCACTCCACAGCCTCTAGTGAATACGCTGAAGCACACTGTCTGTGTCAACATCACTGCCAGCCAACTCTACGGCCCATCCACCCTACTCCACTCACTCACTCACTCACCTATGCCCTTACTCACCCATACCTTCACTCACAAACATCAAAGTCACACATGCTCTCACTCATGCACCCACTCACACACGCCCTCACTGACTGACTCACCTTATACCCTGCTGCTGGTGCGAATGGCTGTGGCAGGCCGCTGAGCAGAGCCTGGGCCAGGTCAACCGCCACCAGCCTCTGAGTGGGCTTGGGCGAGCGGGACAGCACCAGCAGCCATGTGCACAACTGACGCTGCTCGAGAGAAGGCAGGGCAGACACCTGCGCATGGCACGCGGCCACTTGGTCTGCTTAGGGCCTCAACCATCAGGGTGAACACGCGAACCAGAAGTTGCAAAGTTGAAGATGGGAGAGAAGAGAGAAGTGTGGAACTTGAAGCATGTTCGTCAAGTGGGCTTGCATCGCAAGACGTGCAACTCCGAAAATCATGAAACTTGCAGAGTTCAGTTATGCATTGCTCAATCTTTCGAATTGATACAGTTTGAGGATCATTCCATGGGTGGTCAGCAGCTTCAGCAGGCGTACAGTTGGCCAATGGTTAACCCGATTCACTTGGCAAACCTTGCTGCCCTACTGTCCATGGCTGCTGACTAACACACAGTGCTGGTCTGCTACACGTGCAGACCAAGTGTCTGTGCTTTGATATCAAGTATTGATATGCACGATTCAGGTGCCACTATACCTAAGGCCTCCCATTCCGTTGGGATACAGATCTTTCTCAACCTGTTAGCATTCCCTTATCTCTCAATCCTACCACCTAGGCTTCACCGCTGTCCGCCCCAGACTCTACCGTTGCCACCCCTTGCCAGTTTCCACCCCTTGCCAGCACAAATTATCTTTTCAAATCCATACCATTGACACAAGGTAAGCATACTCTAGCAGCTGTTTGATTACCAGTCCTTACCAGTTCGTGTGCTGCTGCCACCGCCGCAGTCCTCTGCTCCGCCTTGTCCACGGCCCGCAGACACAGCTGGCGCACCACAGCACACACTGCGGGCTCGACCTCAGGGTGGTGCCTGCGGGAACACAAGCAGGGGCCGGAGTCACTGCAGAGCTGTGCGCTCTGCGCCTGCATAGGTGAAAAACTCGAACACATTTGAATCCAATGCTACTACATGTATTTGCATTCTGCGCCTGTGTGGCTACGTTACGCGCACTGCCAGTACGACTCAATGGGCACACAGCAGCGACGCCACAGCCTCAGTTCATTAGTCCTTGCCACATGAGCGCTAATGATCAGTCCAGTAATACTGCGGGAATACTGTTCGACAGTCGTTCTTCACGGCCGCTCTGGATGTTGCCTGCAAGGCCAATCATCGCAAGCCCTGCCTTCCCCGGTACCTGTACATGTTAAGTATGAACTGTAGACCCGCTGCCCGCCTGGCGCCCGCCTCGCCCACGCCCCCCTTGCGCCCCCCCGCCGCCACCGCCCCCAGTAACGTGTTGATCAGGCGCATGGCGATGAGCGTGCCTGTGGTGGGTGTGGGGCCGTGGCGTGCGTCCAACAGGCACTCCAGGATGCGGTACGCCGGGTCAGCACTGGAACCTGAAGCATGAGGGGGACAGGGGCGCACCGTCAACACGCGTTTGGTGAATGGATCGGTCTGCTGTTATATGATCCGTTCACGGTAGTGAATGGATTGACCGTACTTGACGGAGTGTGCCTGACTCCAGTCAATTGTGCTGGTTGTTCAGTGGCCTGGTTGCCTTCCCTTCCTCCCTTGGCCCTGTGTGTGTGTGTGTGTGTGTGTTACACATGGCCATGTGACAACAGTTGTTGACGGCCACACTAATCCAATCATTGAACCCAATTGAATGGGATTCTGTTGCTTCTCTACCACCACCCTTTCACGGTTTCACGGTTCGCTATCAATGCTCGAGCCCTTCCGGGCCGTTGCCCTTGATGGTGCAATGTTGGGCCACCTTCCCGCTTTAGCCGCCCTGGCGTTTTGCAAACCGCTCCCCACCGCCTGCCCGTCCTGCTGACTGCGCCCTGTCACGCCCATGAGCTTCTGTTGGGCCGTTGTTGCCTGTGCACAAAATTGGGCTCATGCAGGTGACCCACCTGCCCTCCCGCTCCGTACCTGATTCCTGATCTTTCCACCTGCCAGCTGTCCCCCAGTCACACCCTTGAGCTCTGTAACCTCCGTTATTGAACGGTTCAGAGGTAGTTAGTCGCCCTTATTCAAAGGACGCCAGTCACGTGACCCCTGCTCTGTGCGTGGCCACTTCTCACCTGTTGAGGCCGCATAGCGCCCGCCTGTCTTGCTGCCAAGCTTGGCCGGGGTGCCTGAGCCTGCCACTTCCACACACATGTCCAGAGTCATGCCCACCATTTCCTGGCTCTGAGCCAGACCGTACGAGCCTAGAAAGGCAACAAGGTCAGTCAGCAGGCTGACGCTCACAGACTGGCCAGCAAAGGCCCCTCCGGCGCGCCTTGGCCCAGTCCCCGCTGCTGCGCCCTCGCCACCACTCCCGCCATCACTGCCCTGATCATCACCACTTTCTTCTTCCTCCTGCAAGAAAATGGCCACATGGACATACGCATAGGCTAGGACATGAAGGTTGCTGACATGGCTAGGCACATGGACACACTAGCATGGCTGGTCGCATGGATTGGACTTTGGCCATTGGGATTTTACAGCTTGGGTTGAATTATGTTGAATGCCTGCTATGACAGGAGTGCCATCACAACACTGGGCCATGTTCTACAATACCTGTTGCTTCTTCTTGGTTTTCCGTCTGGCACCAGCTGCAGTCCGTTTCTTGGCTGGTTCGGCCTTGGCAGGTGCCTCTGGGGCACAGGTGCATTGCTTGCAGACTTGAAGGAAGTTGGAGAAGGCCAAAGCAGTGAACAGTGATGATACCTGCATGTGAGCGCACGAGAAACCGCTAGATACTCGTGCTTGTATGCATGCGTCCGTGCCTGGCAGAGATAGAAACAGCGCCCATGTACTGCGGGCGTGAGTGGATGCACAGAAGAACGGAGAAGTATGCAAGCATATGCATGCTCCATGCATGCATGCTTGGTCGATGGCATGCATGCATGCTCATACTGCTTACCGGCCCTCCCTTGGCACGCAGCAGAGCTGCATACAGTTGAGCTGCATTGGTGGCGACATGCTGGTCCTTGCTGCGTAGCTGGCCCGCTATGGCATTGGCCACTGACAGAAACGATACGCCAGCTTCGGCCACGCGCTGCCATTCCTGCTGGCAGGTGGCCTCATCTTCCCCTTGTAAGTATTGGAAGCAGGAGCGTGCCACAGCCACGTCCGCATCGGTTATGGCACATGCTGGAGCCTGTGCGTCAACGTCCTCCTCGCTGGCTAAGCTGAGCTTTTGCAATACGTGAACCAGCTCGTCCATTGCGAGTCCCGCGAAAATCTGTTGTTTCACCTATTTGAATTCACGCACAGCCGAAACTTTCCGAGGCTGCATTGTTCAGCAGGAAAGCATTGGATAGCATGTCGACAATGGGTAACAGCTTCAGTAGGATTGCAGATTTCGCGCGACAACATGTGATTGCAGTTGTTGCGGTTGCACCTGTCCCCCTTGCAAGGGTCAACTCTGTTACATTAGCATGCCGACATCTCAAGCAGTCTGAATTCAGCGAAAACGAGCCCTGAATACCTTGAAACCGGAGGCAGCAACTGCAAGAGCAGTTACAACCTGACAATGTTGTTCCATTTGCGTGCAAGAATGGGGATTGGCTGGAGAAGGCCTGATGGAGCTTAGGAATCAGGCTTGCTGTGCTCACGTGCGCAAAGCGTTGCTCGTTGTTAGAGCACATGTCCAGCATCCAACATCACAGCACAACGAGTCCTCCATCAGACTCCCCAGCCATTCCCATTCTTCAGCGCAACGGGAAGGAGCTGCTCATGATGTTCTTCCTGGGCCACTGCCTCTGGTTATGCGATTGTAATGCACAGTGTGTAAAAGTTACTGAGATCTCCACAGTCGCGGCAAGTAATCTATTGCTCTGGCTCTTTGATCACATTGTTTGATTGCAATTCACGATCCTTGGTTGTGTGAGCTGCACTACACTGAACAGCACTATTGCACTCCTACAGCTAGGTCTTCTTCTGCTCTAAGCAACCATTACCTGTGTAGAGATATGCATCGTTCCTGAGGTTGCAGGGGTGTCCTGTCCACTCTTTTTCCTCTCTTGCTTTTACAGTTTTCAAAAGTACTTTCGGAATTAGTACGAGCAGACCTTTGCAACTGCGTGAGTTTGATCATTCCTTGCTCAGGGTAGGTCAGGGCAGTGCACATCCCGTCCCATGTCATGTGACGGCTTCCCCGATGTAAACATGCCTCAAGTCCTTGCTTGTCTTTGTTTCAGCTTTTGATGCAATCTTTGAAAAGGCATCTCTGATACGCTGCTGCCTTGCTGGTGAGGACGACCATCAGGTCGACTTGCCTGACTGTGCACAATCCAGTGCCATGTAGCCTGCGCAATTCCAGACTCCAGTAGTGGTCATCAAACGTTGGCATACTCCATGTTCTGCCCTTATGCACGAGTGCTGAAAGTACATCATGATCTTACAAGCCACCATCCAGATTACAAGCCCACTGCACATTTACTACAGACAATTTGCTCGAGACTTCAGAGTCTACCAGCCCCAGAATAAGATAAAAGCGGTCATAAACAATCCAAACTGTGGTCAACAAGCAATTCAATCCTGCCACTAGATTACTCCCCAGGATAGCAACAGGTTATGAAAGCAGTCCAGACGCAACCCCACCATATGGATAAGCCTTCAAAACACTCCCAACAGGCACTGTCTACGTCAATGCCAGCCCCTGATGTCGCTACCAACACAATTGTCACCTTACAACTCATCATGTCCAGCCAACAGTGTTGCATGCAGCTTGACTGGGATGAAGTGGACTTGCCCTAGCCAGCCCACCAGCCAAGCTACCACCACAGTAAATAATGTTCTCATTGGCAAACGGGCCGTGCTGGAGTTACGTAATGGGCTGTCATAGCCCAACCAGCGAATTCCCATCCCGCTCGTGCAATCCCGGCACATACCTTGGCCGCTGTGCGTTGGTGCCCGCGAACATGCCTCGTTGGTTCCATTACATGGGCATGCATGCATACAGCTGCCCGAGCAGCCTTGCCCAATCCTTGCCCCATCATCTTCCCACCACCCGGGCCACTGGCCACAGCTCCCACGTTCAAGTGTTCAGCTGCTTAGATCATCTTCTTCAGATCTCAGATCATCTTCTTCAGATCTCAGATCATCTTCTTGAGTGGTTCCGGGGCGCCGTTGAGCACCTTGCTGATGCCAAACCTGCCGCTCTTCTTCTTTGCCTCGACCTCAGCAGCAATGATTGGCTGCAAGTGCATGTTGCACACCACACGTCACGTGTTACAATCGGCACATCTCACCAGACACATGGCAATGATTGGCTGCAAGTGCATGTTGCACACCACACACGGTGGTTAGCTGCACATGACGTGGTTAGCTGCCATGCCATGAACTATTGGATTGATCACCGTCATCAGCTGTGAAAGGGCAAGAGCAAACGGTCTGTGGGGGCACATTGTGCGCATCAGCTGGTGCAGTCTGATAGCATGTCTTCAGTGACCAGTGTGCATCATGCGATGGCCAACAACCGGCCAGGCCAACCGTGCACGCACCCAGAGACTCCCATCGTACATGGCACGAATCTTTTCCTGTGAAGGCAAAAAACAGCAGCAACTGGTCAGTTTGCATGTTACAAGCATAAGGAACTGCTGCAAAGCTTAACCGTCTCATTACATACTTGACATTGCCAATATGGCAACTAATCACGCCCGGTATCACCTCAAAGCAACGGCTCCTTTTCACTTTGGATGCAGTAGCTTCCTCACCCTGGACACGGACCCAATACCCCCCTCGTCTTGGACGCAGACCCCATACCCCCCTCGTCTTGGACACAGACCCAATAACCCCCTCGTCTTGGACACAGACCCAATACCTCTTCGCCCTGGACACAGACCAAATACCCCCCTCGCCCTGGACACAGATCCAATACCCCCCTCGCCTTGGACACACACCCAATACCCCCCTCATCTTGACGCTCTTGACTCGACGATACTGACAGACGCCCGACAGACACCCAACAGACACAACGTCCTCTCCCTTCTCTCTCCACTTCACTACACCTGGGTCTGCATGTTCATTCTGAAAAACTCTCACCGATGCGTTCTTACCTTCGACGCAATGCGCTTCCTACTCAAACACCATGCGTTTCTTACCTTAGACACAATGCCCCTGAAGTCCTTGAGCAGGAGGTAGGTGGTGTACCACTCCAGCCGCTCCGCGGTCCTGCACACACCAGAAAAGGCCGTCACATGACACGGGTCGGGATGTGTACCGCGCTGACCTACCCTGCAAAAGAAGTTCAAAGTTCGCGTTGGGCTGCTAGTACTAAGCCCCCGTCACCCGGATCTGTCACACCGGGTGACAGAACCCTACCAGCTGAGCTGGCAACGGGGCACACACCAGAGAGCACAGGTAACCAACACACGGGACACAAGACTTGGTTGTGATTTCAACCTGGTGTGAATATCTGCTGAAACTGAGAGGCATGGAAAGGAAACATCGCTCTTGCAAATGCTCGCATTGCCCTGACGTGCCACACACATGTTAGCTGAGCCTCTATCCTGAAGCCACGAGCCCGACCTTGGCTGCACTACCTGCCCTATGCACCTGGCTGAAGCTATGGGGCCAAGGCCTGGACCGGGAAAGCTGGCATGACCTCATCACATATCGATGAACTCCATGCAGGTTGGCCATAGATGCCATGTACAGTACCCTTTTCCTATCCATGTGAGAGAGTGTCTTGTGCCATGTAAATCTTCCGGCATGTGCATCGTCCAACAAGTCGACCAGCAGATGGCTCAAGTCCCCGCGCATCATCATCATACTCGCATGGCAAAGGACTGCTGGTACAACAACTCCGCCATCATGCGACACTAGCCAGGCACCAACTGCCCGTGCACCCTCCCTGCTCACCATCCGATGGGGTCCATGCAGTTCATGTTGTTGTACACGAGCTCCTGGATGTTGCGCCAAGTGAGCCCACCCTTGTTATCGCGGTCATACCTGCACATGCAAAGTGTCACATCGTTACATTCACAGGCAGTCCAGAGTCGGTTGGTACCTGAATAGCTTGTTCAGCTCAAGCAGCCACTGGAAGGGGATGGAATGCAATGTGGACTGGACTGCAATGTGCATGATCAAGCAAGGACGGGCAGCCTACACACGTGTTCCTGGCACGTGGCCGGCTGAGGAGTTGAGCTGTTGTAAAACTAGACGGCCAGCGGCCAAGCTATGTGAGAGGCGACGGCGAGCCACCACTATGGACAGTTCAAACTCCAACCAACTGGTGTGCTGACAGCAACTCATATCCGATGCAAGCTGGGTAAATACGTGTCTGAATGGCAAGTCTTGTCCAGGCGTAACGCACTTGGAAAAGATCTCCTGAAGACGCAAGAGGCAGCAAGACAAGGACAGATCAGTTGAGCCATGCACCCTGAGTCATACACGCATGTTGAGCCGCAATGCATGTCACGATGCATGTCACGATGCAGTAGAAACCATGTGCATGTTGTATTGCACTCGGGCCTTCATCACCCTATGCCAGTTTACGACCTGCTCACCTCGAACTTCTGCGGTACAAAACGCCCCTCCGTGTCGTACACCTGTGACGACCATGGTTTGGCAACCATGTGGGTGAGCGGCAGTGGGTGACCGGCATGAAGGGGTGCTGACGTGTTGTGATATTTACGAGAGCATGAGGTCACATGAAGTCATATTCGGTCACATGGGCTTCAGTACTAGCTTCAGTACTGTGCGCCAAAAGACATGCAACCAGCCCAAGCTAGTCAAGCCAAGGCGTTTAAATCCATTGCGGATCAATCCATTGTGACAGCATGTGCATTCACACGCTGAGGCGATCACTAGATTGAATGCCGGGCGTTCATCAATAAGAGAACCAGTGAGTACTGGCAGCTGTGTGTGCTGGTAAGAAAGCACAGGTGGCTCCTAAAGATGTGCTTCGTCTCCTTCAGTTGGTACCAGTGTCTCACGACTGCTGCCTTTCTCACCGTCTAACCAGGACGCTACATTTCCTGCATAAGCTGAATGACCCTTTCCAACGAGGTGCGAATTTGATATCAGTCGATAGAGAGCACTGACACCCCTGGCTATATGCTATCTCGCACCTCGGAATCGCTGCCATGCTTTGTCTTGTTCATGCGGTCGATGTGGATGGGGAACAGAGGGTTGGGAATCCAGCCCTTCTGCAAACACCGACACACAAGAAACACACAACGCACAACTCGAAAGTGCGCAGGCAAATCAGCCGCTATGGGAACCAGCCACACCACCACTACCAACCTGTGAAATCACAAACGCATGCACTGAAAAAAGTCTGTATGTCAGCCCGACACAGTGCGAGCTAACATCATACGAGGAGCTGCTAACAACAACGAAAAACTGAATCTCGCATTACTAGTGTTGATAATGTGGATTGTAAGAAGCTACCACTCTGTCACCACTATGATAACAGGCAAGTCAAACACCAAGTTTTTAACTATATTTTTCCGTCTTAGCTTCAACCATGAAGTGACGTTGCCTGTGTGTGATCACTCAGCCTACCAAAGTGGGGTAGCTGAAGGTGCCGTTGACCACGAAGGGAGCGATGAAGGACAGCAGCATGTTGAAGCCAAGCTTACGGAAGCCAATGTCTGCGTGCATACCAAGCATGAATGTGCACAATTCCACTAACTGAACAGTTGCTGAACCAGACTGACTGAAGCACGCATACACCACACAACAGTCAGGCCTACTGTAGCTCATTGCATTAAATTTAATGAGCCTGGCGCAAGAAGGAACTCTTTGGGTCGGTGGGCGGAGACCGAGGAACGGTGCACAGGCTGAGGGATGATGAAACTGACAACAGCCCAAAACATGAAGGCGTATCAGCCACAACTTCGTGAATGCGTGCTTCAGAAACAGCGCTCACATGTGTCCCATGGGTAGATCACACCGTCACCATCACTGCGCAACACAGGGCACAGCTTAGGCGCCAACACATGCACGCCATCATTGCAGCAACTGCATGCTGATACAAGCATGTCAAAAAACGCGCCATGAGCAAGACTGTACCATGTCGTGCACTTGCTGGCTTGCGTATGGTCATGCAGAATAGATGCAAGAAGCCGTCGTGTCTGTTGCCCCTTCAAGAAGCACACACTTACAAGTCAAACCAGAGGACGTGCTGCTGCAGCACCGTTGCGTTAGGAGGGGAGGTCTCGGTCCCATGCGGCTTCTATACACGAGAGATGTGGGCAGAAGTAAGTACGTGCGTGTTGTATAACATCGCTCGATCATCGTCTTGTCGAGGCATCGGCCTTCTTGCGCAGCCCATCAACTTCCCTACCTCCTTGCTGATGGCCTTGCTTGCTCGCGGCATGCCTGCAGCATCAATCAAGCAAGCAAGCACAAACCCTCGCGTCTGACACGGGTCTGCGGAAGCAGAGCTGCGCGCTGTGGTTGCGCTCCATGCTCTAGGCGCGCAAGTGCGCCACGTCGCGCGTTGCGAAACACACGGTCGGGGATGACGCAATGCATTTGCGTTTAGAGGCTATGTCGCACCTGGGTTTGGGATGAACTTGTCGAGATCCGCCGGAGGAGGGTGCCGCACGGTGGCGGGAACCTCTCTGACGATTGCGGGCTCCACGGACTTTGGCAAAGCGGCGGCCGCGCGTCTCGCCTCCTCCTCGGTGAGCGAGGAGAACTTGGAGTAGAAGTCTGGTGGGAAAGACATGCTTGCTTGCTGTATTTGCCGTCGCAAATGGTGCTCTGAGACGGCTGCGATTAGGCGACATAGGTCTCACTTCCGACCATATGGCCTTCATCATGTTTGTAATCATGACGTCAGATATCAATGACGTCCTTCTTCCGCGTAGCAGCGCGCCAGCTGGTTGAGGGCGGTGGCCGTGAGCTGGTTCTGCGCCTGTGCATCATTCACATACAATTGTACTGTGAGACGCATTTTCGAATTGACCTCATCGCAGCTTCGAATACAAAGTAAAACACGAGTTCAACGCCCGCACAAGACCTGCGTTGTATAACAATATCCTTATCAGGCCGAATGCGGTCAGCCATGGCATCAGTTTGACCTCGCGTGCTGGTGGTGTGCCTCCTGGCCTTACAGCATCGCGGGTGATCTTGCCATGACATGCCAAAAAAATGGGGGCTTTAGCGAGAGATGCCCCTCACATGACTGAGAAACTGGAGTACCTCACCCCGCTAATAGTGATATGACGAGATTCATGCGTGACTAGGATACGGACAGTATGCCAGAATTCATGCGTGACTAGGATACGGACAGTATGCCAGAACAGAAGTTCATCATCCCATTGCAAGACTATCAAAAGCATTGAGACAGAATGAGGGACAAGTCATCCTGCTGTTCTGAGAGACGACGTAGGCACCAACACAACACAGCAACAGCACAACCATCTGCAGGCTCATGACGAATTCCGTTGTTGACTCCTTGCCCTTTCAAGCACCTTCTTTGTCCTCTCAATACCATGCCTCAGAGAAGCCATTCTGGTTCAGACTCACCACATAGCATTTGTAACCCTGTTATAAAGTCGTACAAAACGACACTTTTTCACACAACAGTGTAAAACCGTCAATGCATGTGCATCACATGCCACCAGCACCAGCACCACTACAGTCTCAGTGCTCCTACACAGTTCCACATTGCCTTTTGGATATCGGCGCTGTGATAGTGCTGCGTTAGTAGCTGTGCCTGTGGACCTCCATCTGTGCCAACGCTGGGCCCCGCGAGTGCCAGCTTGTGCCGCCTTTCGATCCATGCTTTTCACTTGCGTTTGTCAGCGTCAAAAGTGTGTTTGGGACGGGGACGGGTGTGAGTGCCTGCTTCGAAGTGCCTTGCGACTGCCTCACCTTGCGACGAAGCCATCCGAGCAATCCATGCTTGCGGCATTATCTTAATGCTTGTCGCCGATATGCAAGAGCCTTACTTGCATCCTTAATCGTCAAAGGGAACTGCTGAATGAGGATGTCTATGCCCGTATTTCCTTTCCATCTAGCCTGGTCGTTGGAAACGGGCATCGGAACTGGCATCAAAGATTGAGATGTGCGACGTGTTCCTCCAGTGGTGCTTACCGGCTTGGCTAGGCTGGAGATGCACCGCCATGCAGCACCGCCATAGGTTCGCATGGCCTGATATCCTTTGACCTCGTACGTTTTGACAAAGGCGGTGTAGTAGTTGACCATGTACTCGGTAGAATGGCCAGCAAAACTGCATCGACATGGATGATCCAAGAGTTTCATGCACTGCCGTGCCAATGTCCTGCGAAACGGCATTCAAAGTCCTGCAAAACGGAATGCTGGTTGTGAATTGCTGCCTGGCCGTCTAACCACGCTAACCGTGTTGCGCTAACCGCGTCAGAGAAATCTTGGACCAAATGAACCCGCACCAGAGGCAGACAGTGACTTGCAAGCCGGCGTCGTACACTTGATTATGATACTCTGCGATGCGTTCGAGCAAAAGAACACGTACGTGTCTCAGAGATGTTGGTCACGTTGCGCTGCCAACTCGTCGCTGCCCAGATGCACTTCTCATGACACTTGTTCATGACACGTGCGCACAGAAACCGTGTCTGCACGTGCTGATGATCAGGATGACCATCGGACGGGTGGACAACAGAACCCCCGAGCCAATCTATTGAGTGGGGCGATCCGCACGTTGCGGTCTCCGACCCGGCCGCAGTGGGACAAGCCGGTTGGGCTCAGAAGCCGGAATTGGAGCCAACCCAGCTCGTCGAACTTGCTCAACAATGACCGACTTGAAGCGTCCCTCTTGTGCCTTTAACGAGGCAGCAGACTGCAACTGCTCCAACTCGAACCACCTCTTCCTTGAGCCCAACCTCCACGACATCAGCCGGAACTTCTGTCCAGCTGTTCCACTACGGGTAGCTGTTCCACTGGCGTCGTGCATTAGTCCTGGGCCACGCGAACAGCCAGCCGGCTCAGGAAGCTGCGCGCAAAGCAGAGGTAGCCAAGCGCAGAGCGGAGGCAGCCCAGCGCAGAGCACAGAGAGCCAAACAAGCAGCCCAGATCGCCAGACTCAAGGAGGACACAACACGTATACGCAGGTGCAACAGGATTGCAGGTCGGCCATATGGCAACGCAGTCGCGTGAATGAGCTTAAGGCACCAGGCAGACGCGCTGGTCCAAGTGCCCAATCATCTGTGGCGTGAACAGCACCGTAGGTAAGTTGGAGAGCGAGACCTGGAGATGGAGACCGATTGATCGACAGCAGGACCAACCAACGTCTTGCTCACCGGGAAACACCTCCATAAAAACCTTCACAGCATGTCTCAGTGCAGCAACCAGCGTCTTGCTCGTCAGCAATACATTTGTCACGCAACTCACGATGGCGATTGGGCTCCCCTTGGTTCTACAGCGCAGTCGAGCAACAACAGTTACATTCAATTCAGAAAATGGCTAGGCACTGTATGCTCAGCTTGCTCGCAAGGGCCAGCCCCTACCTGGAGGCCAATCTGGCCCAATGCCAGAACAAACACTGCACCAACAACTCCTGTCCTTACCACACGGGATGTGTGATGTTCACAGCTCAGACGCTCTGACAGAACTGATGTAAGCATGAGGTTATGATTTGCTGGTATGCACAACATGCAAGTATGCACGTCCGGGCTTGTTGTCCAACTCATTTTCTTCAGGATCTGCACACCTCAAGCGCATGCCCAGCTGCCTGAACACCACATTATTCTCCTTAACCATCGAAATCTGGCATCCATGCTGTTTCATACGCAACTCCCATACACGCGCTGCAAGGCGAATTGGCTCGCTATATCATGCGTGATCTCTAGAGATCATGCCCGGCGGCTCCTCAACCCGTACATGCACACAATGTGTCTATACAATTGCGCGAGGCTTCATATGCGCTCAATGCACTCAGCAACTCACACTGACCGCCCCATGCATCCATGCATTCAGGTGACCAAGGACTGCTCTCCCAAGCCGCGTTCAAGCGTCACAAGCTGCTGCATGCTGCACCAACCTATGACCGTTCATCAGAGGTATGTGTGGGTGTATACTGAGACCTGGGAAGGGAACACAGTGTCTATAAGCAGTGGTTAGTCAGCTGTGTGTTTGACCACGACATGGCGAATTCACCAAGAGCCAAATGCATTGTGGAGTTGACTGGCGTGCTGCCATAAACGTTCTGCATCTTAACACGGTGTGTGGGTGTAGGTGGGTGTGGTCTGGTGTGTATTGGTCTTCCGTTGACCGTCGCGAAACCGCCAAAGCGTTTAAGTCAGTGGTGATCTCTTGCTACGCATTTCAAGCAATCCGACGAACTCACGTGCAGCGATTGCTTCGTCTGAGACGCCAGGGCGTGGTGTTCGCACTCAAATGCGGCCAAAAGAGCAAGGTGTCAAGTTCATGTTTGCGAGGCAGGCCATGTGATGCGTACATGTGATGCGTACCTGACTCCGCCCGGAAAAAGAGTCAAACTTACCAGACTCCAGCCCGTGTGATGCAGGCCATGCCAGCCAACCTTGCCAGCCGTGCATGCTGTGCCAACCTTGCATGCATGCCATGTCAACCGTGCATGCTGTGGCAGCCCTGCAGCCCTGCAACCATGTATGTCATGCCACTTGTGCATGATGTGGCAGCCATGCAGCCATGCAACCATGCATGCAGATTCAGCTATGCAGTCATACAACCATGCGTGCAGATGCAGCCATGCATGACATGCTAGCCATGCATGCTGTGGCAGCCATGCAATCATGCGCGCAGGTCCTTTTTAGTTACGTTTTGTTTGGTTATGGTTTCATCTTTGCCTCTTTATTGGCTGTATGGCTGAGTAAGTGGCAAGGCCCATGTTAGATGGGCTGACCGAGCTGCTGAGCACTTAATAAGGAGCACCTGGAAAAGATTGGTGTCCTCATCCCAGTTTGGATGCAGTTGACCGCGTTGGCAGCAGGCAGTGAGGAAACCTCCAGGGATGGCATATGCGGCTGAAGGATCAAAAATGACTGCTTCTCAGGACAAGCACAGCCGGATTTGTTGGTTACCTTGCATGTTTTGCATGCCAGCAGGATTTGTTTGATGTCTACACAGATTTGTTGACTGCCAATGTTGTTGTGACATTTGCAAAAGATGCCCTTCTTTCTGCCTTTCTTCTTCCTTCTTGCTCAGGGTAGAGCATGTTTCGTCGTGTGTGCTTTGACGGCTTCCCTGATGCAAAGTTTTAAGCAATCAAAACCGACCAACAACAACTGCAGAGCAGCATGCGTGCTTGTTTCAAGTCTGCCTCCTTGCTGTTGTGTGTGTTTCAAGTGATGTGGCACATGGGGAAAGCAAGAACAGCCCACACAGAGTTCCTGACAGCACGAATGTGGGCAACCTTGGCTTTAGTCTGATGAGTACTCCATCTTCCTGCTGCACTGTCACCCAGAAGTGGTGCTAAACGGACACTTCCCTCCCCTCTTCCCCTTGCTTTCCTTGCCCACACACCCACGAAACAAATTACATTGTGTGCGTGTGTATGTAAACTGCCCTACTACCCTTGGACCGCATTCAAAACAAGGCCGCCATGGAGCATGAGGCATGTAGAGCATCAGGCACCTGACCGCACCTGTCGAGCTGCTCCAAGGCAGCAGTGCAATGGCCATCACTGAACATACATGGTGTGTTGCATCTCTGCACAGGTGTGCGTGTTGGTGCTCATTCCCACATACGTACTAGCACCCCTGCTGAAGCCTGAGTCCCTGCCAGGCGTGGGTGTCTTTAGTGTGAGCACTGTACCTCTCACTGGCCTGGCCAAGGGCCTGGTCAACCTCTGCTTTCAGGTAAGGTGGTTAGCAGCGTCAAGTGCAACTATGCATAACTATGCAAAATGACCAACGCGCACCCTTCAACCATTCGAGTGTGGCATAGGCTGGCTGGCACTGCAAGCTCTTAGTTCAGTAGTAGCCCATGGCCTTGGTTCACATCCTTCTCGAGTACATGTCCTGGGCATAATATGTCATAAGCCAGCCAGCGGCCGTTGTGCCTCCCATTGAAAGCCAAACAACCAGTGTTATGAGAGGACACTTAGGGCAGGGGGTTCACGTCACGTCTGCATAACAGGTGCAGGTACTTCTGGTATGCTTGCATGTGACGTTCCTGGTATGCTATATACCGTAGTCTCATTCAAACTTCGTGATGGCTTTTCAAAATAGTAGTTTTACAACCAAGTAGATTTACAACAAGTTGGTAAATGCCATGAGGCTGATGAAGGAAAATCACAATAAAACGTCAGAACTCTAAACAAATAGTGGTGTGAACAAGTCAAAAGTCGACATGCTGCCGGGGTCTCGTAGCTTGCCGGCGCTGCAGCTGACAAACTACAGCCTGCAAACTGTACCAATCAACGTTCATACCTTATCTGGCATGCTCAAATACAGGATTAATGTATTGAGCATGTGCAATTGGCACCAAATTCGTAAATACCACAAGCCCAAATATGCAAAACTTATTCTTGCAAGAGCGTGTTCGAACGGTTGGTACGGAACTCAAATGAGACTATGGTATACAAGGTGCTCCTGCTATGCTTACTAACTTACTACGATAACGTAACGACCAGCACACAGGATGCCTGTTATGGCCATGTCACACGCACGTGACTACTATGTGGCATTGTACCGGTAACAGTGCGGCTGTCAGTCAGTTTCTGCTACTGGTGCATCACTGCTCAGAACCTGATGTTGCATGACCAGATGTCCAGACAGTCCCTATGTCTGTTCACAACTGCATGCTGATCGTGGATTACACAGGGTGATGTTCCAGATGCTGGACAGCCTTGGGCTGAAGGACAACAACAACAGCTGCTGCTATGTCTGCAGGAAGCTATGGTGCACTTGCATGACGGTGTGGCAAAGATAGAACCCCACATGCTGACACTGGACCCAACCAACCCCAACAAACTGCCGCCCGTGAACATCACCGACATGGACACGGGCGGTCTGCATGGGCCACCCCAAGGCCTGCTACATGGGAGTTTGCCCGGAAATGAGACAGAGTATGAATGGTACGCCTGAAAGAGCTTGTTCTGTTTCCTCTCCATTGCATTTGTAACCGTGACTGTCGTACAAACGACACGACATTAGAAAGCAGTTGCGAAAAACGTCAATGCATGTGCATCGCATGCCACCATCACCACCACCACTACAGTCTCAGTGCTCCTACACAGTTCCACATTGCCTGTTTGGATAATACCGGCGCTGTGGTAGTGCTGCCTTACTAGCTGTGCCTGTGGACCTCCATCTGTGTTAACGCTGGCGAGTGCCAGCTTGTGCCACCTTTTGGTCCACGCTTTTCACCTGCGTTGTCAGCGTCAAACTTGTGTTTGGGACGGGGACGGGTGTAAGTTCCTGCTTCGAAGTGTCTTGCGACTGCTTCCTCACCTTGCGATGAGGCCATCTGAGCAATCCGTGCTTGCGGCATATTTTCTTAATGCTTGTCGCCGATATGCCAAGAGCCTTGCTTGCATCCGTGATGGTCAAATGAAAGTACTGACTGAGGATGTCCATGCCCGTGTCTCCTTTTCTTCCAGCCTGCAGGTTGTTGGAAACGGAATTGGAACTAGCATCGAAGCGCAAGATGTGCGACGTGTTCATCCAGTGGTGCTTACCGGCTTGGCCAGGCTGGAGATGCACCGCCATGCTGCACCGCCATAGGTTCGCGTGACTTGATATCCTTTGAACTCGTACGTTTTGACAAAGGCGGTGTAGTAGTTGACCATGTACTCGGTAGAATGGCCAGCAAACCTGCGTCGACATGGATGATCCCAAGAATTTCATGCGCTGCCGTGCCAGTGTCCTGCGAAACGGCACTCGAGTCCTGCGAAACGGCACTTCCCTTAACGCTGGTTGTGAATTGCTGCCTGGCCGTCTAACCACGCTAGCCGTGTTGCGCTGACCGCGTCTGTGAACTCTTAGGCCAAATGAACCCGCACCTGAGGCACACAGTGGCTCCCAAGCTGGCGTCGTGCACTTGAATATGGTATTCGCCCTTGCGTTCGTGCAAAAGAACACGAACGTGTTGACCTGTGGGCAGCGTCCTCTGAAGTGAGGTCCTTAGCGACCGTCGTCAACAAGCTTGCAAATGCACAACCTTTACCTTTGCCTTCCAGCAAATGGCTGCACATCACGATACATGATTGGCTACACATTGTTCCTGAGATGCTGGTCATGCTGCGCTGCCAAGTCGTCGCTGCCCAGATGCACTGGTCATAACACTTCATGACACGTGGCCACAGAAACCGTGTCTGCACGTGCATTATGTTTAAGGGTTGATCTGTTATTGATCACGGTCCTGCTTGACAACAGAACTCTCAAAGCCAATCTATTGAGTGCGGCGATCCGCACGTTGCGGTCTCCGGCCGCAGTGAGACAAGCCGGTTGGGCTCAGAAGCGGGGCTTGAAGCCAACCCAGCTCGTCGAACTTGCCCAACATGACCGACTTGAAGCGTCCCACCTTTGACTTTAACGAGGCAGCAGACTGCAACGCTCCAACCCGAACCACCTCTTCCTTGAGCCCAACCTCCACGACATCAGCCGGACCTTCTGTGCAGCTGTTCCAATACCCGTCGTGCATTCTTGTCCTGGCCTACGCGAACAGCCAGCCGGCTTAGGGAGCTGCGCGCAAAGCAGATGTAGCCAAATGCAGAGCGGAGGCAGCCCAGCGCAGAACACAGGGAGCCAAACAAGCAGCCCAGATCGCTAGATTCAAGGAGGAGTCAACACGGATACGCAGGTGCTAGCCATATGACACCGCGGTTGCGTGAATGAGCTCCAGCATCAGGTGGCCGCGCTGGTCCAAGCGGATAATTATCTGTGGCGTGAACTGGACCGAAGGTAAGTTGGACAGAGACCTGGAGATGGAGACCGATTGATCGACAGCAGGACCAACCAACGTCTTGCTCACCGGGCAACACCTCGATAAAAACCTCCACAGCATCTCTCAGTGCAGCAACCAGCGTCTTGCTCATCAGCATTACATTTGTCGCGCAAAACACGATGGCGACTGGGCTCCCCTCAGTTCTGCAGCGCAGTCGAGCAGCAACAGTACATTCAGTTGAAAAAATGGCAAGGCACTAATGGCAAGGCACTGCATGCTCCAGCTTGCTCGCAAGGGCCAGCCCCTTCCTGAAGGCCAATTTGACCCGATGCCAGAACAATCACTGCACCCACACAGGATGTGTGAAGTGCACAGGTCAGACACTCTTACAGACTGACGTAAGCTGAGGACATGGACTGCTCGCATGCAGAGCATATCGTCATGCATGGGGCTCAGCGTCCAACTCTTTCTCTCAGGCCCGTCTGCATCTGCACGTCTCGAGTGCGCCCGAATTACCACAAGTTTCTCCTTAATCTTCGCATGCTTGATGTTTCACACGTAACTCCCATGCATCCGCTGTAAGGCGTATCGGCTCACTATATCATTTATTTGCTTAATCTCTAGAGTTTATGCCTGGCGGCTCATCAACCCCTGCATGCACACACAATGTGTTTATACAATTGCGCGGGGCTTCATATGCGTGCATGCACTCAGCAACTCACACTGACCGCCCCATGCATCCATGCATTCAGGTGACCATGGAGTGGTGCAACCTGCTCTCCCTAGCCGCGTTCAAGCGTCACAAGCTGCTGCATGCTGCTCTCACGTATGACCGTTCATAAGAGGTATGTGTGGGTGGATACTGAGACCTGGAAGGGAACACAGTATCTATAATCATTAATCAGCTGTGTGTTTGACCACGACATGGCGAATTCACCAAGAGCCAGATGTTGTGGAGTTGACCTAGTAGCACTGCCACAGACACTTTACTTAGCACTGTGTGTGGTTGTGTTTTTGAGGTGTGTGGGTGTGGATGTGAACATGTGGGGATGGAGGGTTGGTGTGCGTGTGCGTGTGTGGGTGTATGAGTGTGTGAAAAGTGCACCACTGCCTTGTGACCACCCAGCATTCATCATGTCGCCATGGAGCATGGGGCATGCACAGCATCAGGCACCTGACCGCACCTGTCGAGCTGCTCCAAGGCAGCAGTGCAATGACCATCACTGAACAGTCATGGCGTTTTGCATCCGTGCACAGGTGTGCGTGTTGGTGCTCATTCCCACAGACGTACTAGCGCCCCTGCTGAAGCCTGAGTCCCTGCTAAGCGTGGGTGTCTTCGGTGTGGGGACTGTACCTCTCACTGGCCTGGCCAAGGGCCTGGTCAACCTCTGCTTTCAGATAAGGTGTTTGGCGGTTTTAGGTAGGTAAGTATGCTTAATGATAACGTAACGACCAGCACACAGGGTGCCTGTTATGGCCTTATCACATGCGCGGTACTATTGTGTGGCATTGCACCGGTAACAGTACGGCTACCAAGGCACGCCTGAGTCGTGCGCCATGTCAGTCAGTTTCTGCTACTGGTGCATCACTGCTCAAGACCTGATGTTGCATGACCAGATGTCCAGACAGTCCCTATGTCTGTTCACAACTGCATGCTGATCGTGGATTACACAGGGTGATGTTCCAGATGCTGGACAGCCTTGGGCTGAAGGACAACAACAACAGCTGCTGCTATGTCTGCAGGAAGCTGTGGTGCACTTGCATGACGGTATGGCAAAGATAGAACCCCACATGCTGACACTGGACCCAACCAACCCCAACAAACTGCCACCCATGAACATCACCAACATGGACACGGGCGGTCTGCATGAGCCGCCCCAAGGCCTGCCACATGGGCGTTTGCCCGTCATGCCATGGGGGAATGCGACAGTATGAGTGGCAGGCATCGGCCAGCACAGCAATGGCTGCCCCAATGCTTGCACATGTCTTACCGTTTTCTTTTATTTTGCTTCTTGTCAGGGGGCGAGTCGCCTGTGGCGTTAGACCGCCATGTGTGAGTGTTTGAGTGGCCAGTTTGCGTACGCCACTCGTATGTGCAGTAGACACAATTGGTGTCTCACAGCTATGTACATTGCACCTAGGGTTAGTGTTACAGATGCTTGTAACGCACGCCCTTACTCTCCTTCAGCCTGCCTGTGCGTGTCTGGGAGCTGGTCTGCGGCGTGTCTGTTTGCCACTGGGCTGTGATTGCCTTGCTGCACTGCTAGCTGCTCTGTCCTTCTCTGTTTGTCCCTGTGCGCTTGCAAACCATCCTATTGCCATCCTGCTTGATAGACCCGCCTGCATAGACTCTGTTTATGACAGCGACTTACCAACATGGTAACATGTATACAGACACATGATACAACAACTGTAAACTTCAGCTCTTCTGCTCTTGCTCAAACTGTACCATTTTGCACTTTGGGTCACAGCCCGGCAACAACCGGCAGAGCATCAGCACAGCAGCAGCTACTTGCAGGGCTGGCAACCGCAGCACAGCAACAGCAGCAGGTCTGTCTGGAAGGGGTAACAAACACCCTCTGCCTGGCCGTCATGCCCATACTCAGCCCAGCGGTAACAGCCCACCAAGCGGGCGTCTCTGCCCTGCGCCTGGCAGGCAGAGGTGATCCCCTGTGGCATGCGGATGGCTCTGCACTCGTTGGTGTATGCAGCGTTTTGATTGACCCATGCAACGCAGCATGGGACCTAGTAATTCAACAACATTACATGTGGCATGTACGCCACTCAGAAGCATTGTTGCAAGCCCTGCACTGGCCTGCCAGCGCTCCTTACTGGATTCGTATCAGACCACATGTGGCCGACCATGGCAGCCTGACCTGTTCTAGGGCAGTGCTAATCTGCTGGGTCGTGGCAGATCTACCAGCTGCTGCTCAGATCGGCAAACGGGCTACCAAGGTAGGTCTGCCCAACGCCGGAACGATGATAGGGTGATTTGTCAACCCAGGGACGCAGAGCAATTGGCAACCGTCCAAAGCCAGCCAGCAAACTGGACTTGAAAGAACAACAGCCCATTTCCAGCAGCTACGGTGAGCATCAGAGAGCTTGTTCTTCTTCCCCTCCCGGCCTCCGCATTTGTAACCGTGACTGTCGTACACAAACCGACATGTTTCAAAAATCGACATGTACATCGCCGAGCAATACATGCGTCGCACAACTCACAATGGCAACTAGATCAACCTGGGCTCCCCTGGATTTGGGGGACTTCTGCAGCGCAGTGGAGCAGCAACAGTACATTCAGTTCAGAAAATGGCTAGGAACTGCATGCTCCAGCTTGCTTGCAAGGGCCAGCCCCTACCTGGAGGCCAATCTGGCCCAATGCCAGAGCAAGCACTGCACCATTCACTCCTGTCCTTACCACACGGGATGTGTGATGTTCACAGCTCAGACACTTTTACAGACTGGAAGCCCAACTGACGTAAGCATGAAGACATGGACTGCTCGCATGCAGAGCATATCGTCATGCACGGGGCTCAGTGTTCAACTCTTTTCCTCTGGCCCGTCTGCATCTGCATGGCTCAAGTGCGCCCGAATCACCACAAGTTTCTCCTTAACCATCGGAATCTTCGCATGCTTGATGTTTCATACGCAACTCCCATGCATCCGCTGCAAGGCGTATCGGCTCACTCTCTAGAGTTTATGCCCGGGGGCTCATCAACCCCTGCATGCACACACAATGTGTCTATACAATTGCGCGGGGCTTCATATGCGCTCAATGCACTCAGCAACTCACACTGACTGCCCCATGCATCCATGCATTCAGGTGACCATGGAGTGGTGCAACCTGCTCTCCCTAGCCGCGTTCAAGCGTCACAAGCTGCTGCATGCTGCTCTCACGTATGACCGTTCATCGGAGGTGTGTGTGTGTGTGCACGTGGGCGTTTTTACATCTGTATTGTCCCACGAATGGAATGGAAGATGATGTGAACATCAATCACGCATCTGATCAAAAAGCATATGCGCCGGTGGATAGGAAGGCCTGAGAAGGGAGCACAGCCTAAAGCATCAGTCAACTTGCGGCGGGACGTCACGATGATGTGGGATAGCTTTGACAAGAGAAGAACGCAGTGCAGAGCCATAAACGCCATGGCCGTACCAGTGTTGGCATTATAGACACTTCATAGCACATCCAGCGATGTGTGCGTGCGTGCGTGTGTGTGGGGAGGAAGGGGGGGGGGGTTAGTGCACTGCTGCAAATTGAATCGCTCAGCATCAGCCAAGGAGTGTCAGCATGTGTCAGGCAGCAGTAGCAGTGCACGATTTACTAATGCACGAGGCATAGTAATGGAGCATGAGGCATGTAGAGCATCAGGCACCTGACCGCACCTGTCGAGCTGCTCCAAGGCAGCAGTGCAATCACCATCACTGAACATACATGGCGTGTTGCATCTCTGCACAGGTGTGCGTGTTGGTGCTCATTCCCACAGACGTGCTAGCGCCCCTGCTGAAGCCTGAGTCCCTGCCAAGCGTGGGTGTCTTCGGTGTGGGGACTGTACCTCTCACTGGCCTGGCCAAGGGCCTGGTCAACCTCTGCTTTCAGGTAAGGTGGTTGGCAGTTTTAGGCGTAACTATGCACAGAGCCACTTGACCGACACGCACCCCTCAACCGCTCGTGTGTGGCATAGGCTGGCTGGCACTGCAAGCTCATAGTTCAGTAGTATTCCATGGCCTTGGTTCACATCCTTCTTGAGTCGATGCCCTGGGCATCTCATAAGCCAGCAGCGGCCTTGGTGCCTCCCATTGAAAGCCAGGTGATCAGTTTCATGCCAGAAAGGCGGACAGTCAGAGTTCACATGGCCTCTGCCCGACAGGTACAGGTACTTACGTTTGGCAGCTTGCTGGTAACGGCCTAGTTCACGTGTGGGGTACTGGCATTTGGCGTCAAACCGATGATGGGGTTTGACTCACACGACATGCGCCCTTGTCGTCCGTGTTTCCTACTACTAACATATGATTGCAGGAAGCCATAGTGCACCTGATTATCATTGCTACAGGGTGATTGTAAAGATGCTGAACAGCCTTGGGCTGAAGGAACCGTTCTGTTAACAAAAACAAGGACAGCGACAACTCCTGCTATGTCTGCAGGAAGTCATGGTGCACCTGCCGGAGGGTGTGGCAAAGATTGAACCCCACATGCTGCCACTGGACCCAACCGACCCCAACAAACTGCCGCCTGTAAGCATTGTCAACATGGACCCAGACGGTCTGCATGGGCCGCCCCATGGAAGTTTGCCCGTCATGCCATGGGGCAGTGAGACAGGGTATGAGTGGCCAGCACCGGCCGGCATAGCAAAGGCTGCTACAATGACGACAGACCAGCTGGACCAGCAGCAGCAGCAAATACAGCAGCAGCAGCAAGAGTCAAGCAAGCAGCCAATCCAGCAGCTGGAGCAAGCAGCAGTGGATCCGGAGCACAGTAAGGACCAGCAGCTGCAAGGTCATCAGGGATTGAGTGGCGAGCTGAGTGCTGCCTCCCTGACACCCGACCTTCCCCTCGCGCCCAGCCAGCAGCGCTTGTACTTGCAGGTATGAGCGTTGCCTTCCAGTGCAGAGTCCAGAGCTTGTGAGAAAAAGACGGACCACGTGGGGTGCATGCGTTAATGCCTGGTATTGGAATTCTTGTGTGTGGAAGGGCGCATTCAATCAGATTGAAATTTAGTTGCTCCATCCCACCTGGGCCTTGTAACCATTCGAGTTGTTCTACCATTTCGTTCTTCACACATCCCGAGTTCTTTACACATTCCAGGCTACAGAATCAGGGTCATTGACTTCCTGACTGAACAGCAGCTTATAGTGTCGTGAAAAGCTGTCCCATATTATGCCCGGTATGTGTGCGGTACGTGTGCGCAGTCCACCATCAACAAGTTCTGGATGACCGTTGGCGGCATGGGCCAGCGCCTCACCAACAGAGTGCGCAAGATACGTTGCAGGTAGTGCTCAATTGGATTTGACAAGTGCATTTGGCAAGTTGAATCGCTTTGTCAAATCCTGTGTGTGTCAAATCAGCTGAACTCGAGAGACGTCACCCTCGGGCGCGTCATGGAACACTTCAGTAAGCAGAAGGCTAAAGTTCGACGTACCAAGCCGCCAACGTGCTGATAAATCGTGAACCAATTTTTCTATGACAGGCCGCGCAGCAACGGTTGTCAGTGCAGCGCCCAGGCTGCACTTGACAACCGTCTCTGCCATGCGTGTGATGCATGCAGCGTCTGTCTTATGCGGCAAAACGCGAGGTGTACACACTCGAAACATTTAAACAAAAACATGTGTGAAGTAGGTCACAAAAGAATGTCAGGAGGATGATCCTCGCACGGTCCGCTAGATTTGCGTCTCCAGCC
>QAXH01006500.1:15623-26504 GCA_004335635.1 Chloromonas sp. AAM2 | reverse complement strand
AGAGCCAGAAGCATGTTTCATTTGGCCAAGACTAGGGCAATAAAATCTGCCCCTCCGAGTTACATGCGAATTGCATGTGGGGTTCAAAGGATGCACGCACCCATGCATTGGCCACTCACGCACCTATTGGCCTTGTTAATCATGACCTGCAAGCATTTTTTGTTTGTGAGATGATGGGATCAAAGAGCCTGGCATTGAATTTCAAGTACTGACTTCCGCAGGTTTATTCGTGGGGCCGGGGCGTGTCGGGGCAGCTGGGCCACGGAATGGAAGAGGACAGGTGAGAGGAGTCACAGTCCAGGGGTAGGGCATGGAAGCTGTCGGCCTAGTGTAAATCTCTTTTCTTGAGAGCCTGCGCACCCCCTCAAGTGCAAACCACGTCTTGAGCGGGGCGAGGGGCCCATGGCATGATGATGAAAGGGGCCGAGGTGCTGATGCATTGTGATTGATGCATGGCATGGATTGCCTTAACATGGGCTGGCGTCTGTGTGGTTTCTTGGCGCTAGCTTGAAACAAGACATCAACAGTACAGGGCGACGTTTTGTTGCATGCAGTTGGACTGTACTGTCTGTTATCCAAGATCGTACCCAAGTCTGTAGTACGACGAGTGTGCGATGACTGTTGCCCAAGATGTAGTCAGCATACTGCATTGCTGTCTGTTTTAGCCTGATGAAATCATAACCGGAACCATGCTCACAAACCAAACCACGGTCAAAACACGCCAGGAAGGGCCCGAGTGTGCTACGGCAAAGGGACGGAAAGGGCTTAAATAGACAACGAGTAAACCGGTAAAACACGTGGGTGCACAGTCTGAATCTTGCTTACTGGCGACCTTTGTCTCATTTGCCCATCCATATTTATCTTTTTGCCCACCCATAATTATCTACTCGTATCACGTACCCTGTTCATACCCACATCCGTGGTCATATCTACTCATTTCCACGTTATTGCAGTCGTCTTGACCTGTGCAGGTGCAACCCCATGCAGCTGCTGTGCCTCAGCGCGGGCGTCATCGACAGGGATGCACTAAGAGCCACTGCCACTGCTGCAGGTCAGTGTTTCTCAAACGTTTGACGCTCGCCCAAAATCAACACGTCGGTTGCATTGTTGGGTTGTTGGGTTGGTCGGTGCCATTGAATAGACGCTGGAGTCTTCAAGTTCAAACTCCCCATCGTCATCTGTTTGTTGAACAGGCAAAACCTCAAAAAAATTGCGAGCAATTTACAAGAGCCAGACAAAGAGTGGCGCAAAACTGGATTCACAAATTGCTGAACACTGCCGCAGGTGGCTACGTTTCCCCCGAGGACCGCTATGCAGTGGTGCCGGGCGGTGCGAGTGACACCCAGGTCGGAACAGATGATGGCGTGCCAACGGTGCCGGACATGGGGATGGCGGTTCCGGGAGTGCATGGATCGGCCAAGAAACCGCGCACGGGCAGCATGTGATGCGAAGAAACGGCACATGCGCAGCACGTGATGCGGATCATGACAGGCTCACTGCTGCACAACAAACACATGTCTGTGGCAGTGCGAGCATCTGGCTGGTGGGCCAAGTTGCTGATGAGAACTGTTTGCGGTAGGCTCCGTTGGTTGCGTTAGTTCAGCATTGCCCCTGCCATGTCGAGGGCACCATGGGCTCACCTGGTCCATGCAGAAAGCTGGAAGAGGATAGATTTTGATTTGACAATGGTGCACGAGTGCTTGCCAATGCTTCAATTGGAACTGAGTATGGCCTGCCCGGTGCCTGCTTGTACCTCTGGTCACTTGAACTGCGGTATGCTGGCTGGGAAGATGCTTGGCAGAGTCGTGCGACTCAGTTGGTCGTGTACTCACACTTGGCCAAACGATATCATCAGCTTTCATCACAATTTTCGTCACAGGAGTTCCAAAACCGCTGAACTGTACGGGATTGCACGATTTTGTTGATACAGTTTGCATGGTTGTGAACATTGGATCATAACGGCTGTTGTGGTTGCTTTTGACATGGGGCTTGTGTGAAGGACAAGTTGACGGTGTAGAGCATGAAATTCCCGCACGGTTGTGGTCGCACATTTATGACAGCTGCAGGTTCAAACTGAGGGTTGACTTGGTTGCAGCTGCAATTGCATGGCTGGCAGGTGTAATCTTTTCGTACAGGACAGAGCATGCGGGTCTGTGTAGATTCTTGTGTGGCCTATCATAGGTGATGGCCATGGCTATTGTAGGTTCTTTTGCCTGGCAAGACCCCTGGATGCAGTGTGACAACCTAGAAAAACTGTGAATATGCAGACATGCTTCGCTGGAGATACCAGCAAGCTTGAGCAGAGAATAGTACAAAGCCGAATGAGTTGTAGCGAGCGTTGCTAGAACTTATGACATTCAGAATTGATGGCAGTCGTGGTACGACAACTGTGCCATGTCGGCCGTAAACACAACTGCAGGTCAAGCTTCCAAGTGCAGATCAAATCAAGCCGGCCAAGCGCAAATCATGGTCGCAGATCGAGCAGGTCAAGGCCATCCAAGGAAGGCTTTTAGGGCGGGGCGTGCAGGCCTGTTCACGCCACTAACCCTGCAGTGGTTTCCTGACGTGGTTGATGAGATGCATCTTCACAATCCATGACCTGCATTCACAGCAACACACGAGCACATACCGTCTAGTCATGCAGCTCTGAGATGCTGTTTTGCATGATCAGATCCCATGCAGGCTTCATCTGCCCCTGATGCGCACTGTGCACTCACACATCTACATGTGCCCGGGGTGACCTGACGAGTTGCACTCCCGGGCTGTACACGAGTCAAAGAAAGCATTACGGGCTTGAGGCAGAGATTCCAGTGAACCACAGTTGGGTTGATTGATTTCGTCCTCCCCTGCCCGCGCTAGCAGTCTTCCCCGGCCTGAAGGCCGCAACAACCTGCCGATCCGCCAAACCCCCCATGGCCCCCCCCCCCACACACACACACATTAGCGCCTAACATAACATCAGCTGTAGAATCCCCCAACCAGTGCTGTATTTATTGAACGCATGCCGTTCACTGACTTTTGTCACGCTTGCGATAGCTGTCTGGTACTCCGTCAGCAGCTGCTGGGCCAGAGCTTCTCTCCTGGCCACCAACTCCTGGAGCCTCTGCCGTGTGCTGATGGCCTGTGCACAGCAGGTCACTCTTTGTGTGTGTGTGCGTGTGCGTTTATCCTCATGATCATGATTACACGGCTTTTGCAGCGGCCTGCGGTGCTCAAGACCAAACTTTCCTTTATCAGTGCTTGACAGCCTCAAGGCATAACCCCTTCCAGCTAAGCACCAAAAATTAAGCACATGCGATAATCAGGGTCTTGTAAGTGGTGTGTGCGTCACATGATTATGGATAACAATGCACTCATAACCATGATACACCAGTGTGTGTCGCTTGCAAGCAACGTCCACGCTTGGCCAATGCGGATTGAGACGGGTGGAGGCTAGCCATGTTGATCTTCCCAGCCAGCAGGTCTGCTCGTGTTGTACTGGCTGCAAAGGAGGCGCCTAAGGCCAACTGTCAAAACGCACCTCTTGTAGCTGTTGCTCCAGGTGGACCTCTTCTTGTGACTTGGCGGCTACCCATGCAGCAACCTGTGTGGCCCTTGCTGCTGCATCGCAAGACACCCTGCGGTGCAGGTTGACATTATCACCGTCGTCATCTAGCATACTGAACATCAAGCCCTACACGGCTCAGGCCGGATGGTATGCGCATGTGCATTCACTCACACGCACACACATGGACATCCTACCCAGTCTCTGGTACGCTTGGCTGGAGGCTGTCCAGTTCTGCTAGCTTGCCCTTGATGCCATGGCCGTCACAGATGTCAGCAAACTCTGCCTGCAAGACAGGGCAAGCAGGCACGCCATGCTGCCTCCGCATGCATGATTGTTGAGCCTCCTAGAGTGCCTGGAGAGCTCAAAGCGTGTGCTTATCAAAGCACAGCTGGTGAAGCCATGCATGCAAGTGTGTCAGAGCCACATGCAGAAGACGTGGCGCTCCGCACCTCTGAATGGGCTTCCACATGCTGGAGAACTTGTCGGTACAGGTCATGCAATGCTCCCACAACCGGCTCCGGAATGCCAGGGAACCTTGTGGACATGACCTGAGATTCACAATGTACCGATAAGCGATAGTGCATGGAGGAACCAGTCTCTGGGTAGCTCAAAAGCAACCTCGACAGCTGAGCCACAGACCTACCTGCAGACTCGGTTGCCGCAAGCCATGCGCCAAACATTTGCTGAACATTGTGTTCAGCATATCTAGTCTACCAGAAGAACAAGGTTGCTCATCTTTCGTGGGGCTATTTTGTAATGTGTCCTGCATTACGTGGTCCTGCTGTGGCGCATCCACGTCCATGGTCGACATGGTGTTACGGTGCCCGCTGTGAGCTGCAGCCCGCAAAACCCTTAAATTCCAATTGGCCACGTGTCGGTTTCTTTGGCTTTGTTTGTCACTCGCGCTGTGCTTGCAGGTGTCGCCGGACAGAAACCTGGAGAAGCTGCATCCGTCCACTGCTTCCTCTCTGCTCATTGCATCAGGAAACGCTTGTGGCAGCCGCCGCCCCACTGCAGAGCCGCTGGCAGGATGTACCTCATGTACTATGAGGACGACGCCGGAACTCGCATCTACACGCTGCAGGTGCGCTGATGACATGTGTTCAGCCTACCAACCGGCACCATGGGCCATCTTGCACGAGCAGGCGAAGTTGACGTGTTGCGCTGGCTAGTTGGTCTCTGTTTTGATGGTGTTGTACCTCCATGTCCAGATCAGGTGGAGAAGCACTTCATCACACATTCCTGCCCGTGCCATGCAGAAAGTGGATCCATCAGGAAACCCCACCAAGTCCGCACATCCGGCCCGGTTCTCTCCAGATGACAAGTTCTCTCGGGAGAGGATTACTCTGAAGAAGCGTTTCAACATTCTGCCTACCCAGCAGTCCCCGTATGAGATGTAGGGGCAGCAATGGCAATGATAAGGCATGCTCATCTACAGCTGCATGCCGCACATGGACTCCATCATGGTTACAGCTTGACCAAGGAGCTGCCCAATCAGCATTTTCCCCCCCCCCTTGGACCGCCTGCTTTCATAGCTTCAGATGCACCGTTTCTATTCTTTTGTGTACTCTAGACGCCGTCCTCAAGTGCTGAGGGGCGACAGACACTTCACCAATAACACGGTTTGGTTACATGGTACTGACTAAGGCCATACACGCATGACGCAATGTAACTATGGAACAAAGCCCGCAGTCCGCCAATGCAAGCCTGTGATGCAGCTGCTAACCCTGACCCTAACAGGCATCCAACCAATGCAGGCAGAGAGCCACGTGACATAAACGTGTGTGATAGCATCGCGGTGTGTCGTAATCCCCTTCACTTGTAGGTTGGACAGGCTGAACTCCTTCCCCTCAATCTTTGGCACGGTCATGCCAAGTCTACCATCACAAAACATGCGTCTCTGTTCGCGTATGCATGGAAGTCTGGACCGACACGTCAAACTGTGGCGGCAATCAGCAAAATCCATTAATCAATCACCACCGTCCATGAAAGGTACACAACTTGTTTGCATTAAGGAATTGATTTTATTCAATGGCAGTGACGAAGGGTACAACCCGCCCCAAACGTCTTCAAGCAATTCCGGTCCTGCAATGGCTATCCTTCTCAGTTTGTGAATGCAATGCCCACCAGCAGGATAACAGCTGTCTTACGCAGAACCCTATGGTGTCTGGCCCAGGCATTTAGGCGTTGCAACACGTCATGGTAGAATGCCTTGGTCTAGATAGTGACTATGGAACGTGCACTGCACGACCAGGCAACGCAAGCACAGCCTGGTGTTCATGAAACATTGTCAATTTCACCTGCGCCACTAATGCTCCACTGGCTGCATCAGAATATAACATTCTGGGTTGTGACAGTTGGGAGAACCAGTTGAGAGCCAGTTGGATTTTTCCAGTTGGGTCCAGTGTATCAACCCAACTGGCCCAACTGGGACAATCCCATTTAGGATCCCAACTGTAATCCCAACTGGCGCAACTGGGAAGATCCCAACTAGAATTCCAACTGGGCCCAACTGTAATCCCAACCACAAATCCCAACAAGGATTCCAACTGGCCAACCGTGCCCAACCAGCCTAGTGTTGCAGGACTGGCGCGCTGCTGCTGTTGCCGCTGTTGCCGCTTGCTGTTGCTTGCTCCTGTTACTGCAACCGTGTTCTTTGGCTTGTTGTTACAGTCCAGGCAGCTGGCTTGTCAGGCAACTACTACTTAGTAATCTGAGTAGTATTACTGAGTAGTATTACTAGTACTAGCTAAGTACTTGCCAATTTGAGGCTCAGTGGGCCTGCCCACAGCTGATGGGTTCGCCAGCCATCTGTCTCATGGTATCCCGAGCTTTCTGCAATTGTTCTCGTTACTGCCCCCTGGATGTGGGTCCAAGCCACACACCATGATGCAGCAGCCATGCCCTGGCCTCCTCCAATGTGACTTTGTCAGTCCGCCCCCGCTTGATCTTCCTATCCACCTCGACCCAGTCAATGTCTTCGGCCATGCGTTTGCGCCTGTCACTGGGCGCATGAGGTCGGGTGTTGGTGCCCACAGTGGCTAGTAGCTCCACCACCTGCAATCATGCAAGCAGCAGCACGTTCTGGAAAAGAGGCGCAATGGACATGGATTAACAGCTGCGATGGAGAAAGTGACCTGTTTTTTTTGTTATGTGTGGGTCACAAGTCTGAAGCGCACCCAGTCAGAAACTGTAGCTAGGCTAGACTGGAGGAAAGCATAGACATAGCTTAAGAATCAAAGAAACAGATGATGCGGGCCTGCGCATGACGCCGGAGCCACCGCCATCGTTTGAGGTTGAGTTGACGGATGATCGGCGCTGATCACGCCCTCCACATTCACAAATATATGCATGTGTCTATCAATGAGCCAACGCTTCGAGTCCGAAAAGTAGAAGTCAGACACGGACGCGGGAGCCGTCACTTCAGACATGAAAAGTGCTTGAAATGGCAGATGGATCGGAGGGCGCTGCCACGCCGGCCAAACCGAACGATCCCATGCATGAACTTATCAGTGGCGCAATCCACTGTCCAATTCCAAGGCAACGTGAAAGCCGTTTGTCCGACCACCATTTTCAATAAAACGTCGTCTTCTTGACCTTGCGGCGTGCCGCTGCCTATGAACCACTCGAACGCATTGTGGCATGTACACTATGGCTCCAGGCATGCAGACAAGAGAGCCCGCGGCCCCCGCCCAAGCCTCCGGGCCGAGTGTGACGTCAGCTAGATCAAAGGTGCACGTCTCCGACACCACGCACGTCTCGGCAGCCAATGTTTCGCAAGTCACTTTTCCTGGATGATTCGCGTTTCATTCAGTGCATCCGTTTGATAACGTTGTGTACAACAATTGTTAGCAGCTTCAACTTTATATAGGCATGTCAACTAAATTCTACGCATAGCAACAGAGGGCGCAAAGCTCTGCCCTGCTGAGACGGCCTGTGCCCCGGTGGCGTGTCCCACGACATTGCTGATGTAGGCGCGTGTCTTCTTGCAGATCGGGCACCAGATGATGACGGGGAAGTGTTGCCGGGGCGCGCGCACAGCCGCCTGTGTGAGCTTGGCCACAATGGAATGTGGTTATCGCGCTGGTTGCGCCCTTGCAACCGTCCTTGCATATGGCAGTCTCGTAGTCATACTATAAAATTCCGAACTGTTTCGCGCTTGCCACATCATCGACAGAATGATCTGATAACTTACCTGTACACACAACTGTGTACATGCAAGACACTCATGTTGTTGTGTGTGCTCCTTGTGCTGGCAATGACCAGGGGCTTTTCCATGTTAAACCTCGCCTGCTTTCTCGCAGGCGCGGACCAGGTTGCCATCCTTTGGCTGACCCGGGAGTGACAGGAACCTCACCACCCCTTGCTGACACGGTCAGATTTCCCTTTACTAGGAGAAATTTTTGCAATTCGCGCAAGTAGTTGATACTTGCGTTGGACGTGCTTCATGGTGTGCACTCCCTCCTTGTAAACAAGACAAGCAAAGCAAGACAAGCAGGCAGGACGTGCTGAAGGAAGGTAAACAACAAAACTATCCTTTTCCATGGCTGGCTGCTCAGCGATGGGGCCCTTGCTTCCCAGTCGGACAGTCACATAGCGTCCGAGGTGGCCAGGTGTTGAATACACAACAACTGGTGGTCTGTGACATCACGCTAGTTGATCTCAGGTCCACGCTGCATCCTCAATGGAAACGAAAATGTATGTACGGGGCGCAATAGATGCAATGTTAGGCTCTGGACACGGTTCCTGTCAAGCAAGGTTATGCACCGACCACTCAGTCTGATTGGTCACAAACATAGCGCAACTGTACATTCTAAGCCAGATTCTCGTGATATGAGACATTTGGCTCCAAGACGCAGTTTGCAGGTACAGACAAGCTTGGGGTCTAGCACACGTTCTCAAGCACGTGCATGAGAGACATTGTTCTGCCTCTTGAGGTTCAGGAGCGCTGTTTCCAGGTCCTGAATCTCCTGGTACAGCTGTAGCTCAGCACTGGCAGACAACTCATCCTGCTTTGCCAAGCCAGAGTCTTGCATTACCAGACCTTTAGCTGCCAGTAGATTATTACCACCACCGGATGACTGCTGAAGGTCAGAAACACGACCAACAGCTGTGAGTACGGCAGTTCCACCAGAGGATGACCGCCAAGAGCCTGAACTACGACCCACAGCGGCGCCCACCACTGGCTTGGTTGCAGTGTGGACGTGTTCTTTGGACGGGACGTGGCCTGCGGTGGATGGTGGTCGGCGGTTGCGGACTGTCGTTGCCTTGGATGTGCTTGGCAGGTGGTCTGTGCCGGTCAGTGATCTGCGGGCTTGAACTGCCTGGACCACCTGCAGCACAATACATAGACAAGCAACAACTGAAAAACATGAACAACTCGGCCGCGCGTGTGTGTATGTGTGTGTGTGTACGCGCGTCATGCGACAGATGACAGTCCCCTCAGGCTGGCGAGTAAGAATTATCGTTTAAGTCAAGTTTGCCCACAGGTACTTAATGTGACATGGGTTACAATTTGCATGTAAGCCGAGACAATCAGGAGCATGCGCCTGTGCAGAGCAGATCACAGCCTGGCAGGCACACTGCCCACACAGCTGGTGTGTTCATGTTTTTCCGATTATGTGAATCTTCCCTGATCATAGCAGTGTTGCAAAAACCCGCAAAACCCAGTTTACTGTCGCGTATCACAGACTGCAAACATAAAACTGCTGCCCATGTGTTGCACAAGTTTTGCCGACTCCAACATACCTGCTGCTCCAGTTGCACCACACGCTGCTGCATGGCTGACAGGGGCGTCTGCACTCCTGATCGCCCAGGCAACAAGTCATCACCAGAAACCAACCCATGAGTCTGTTGATGCTCAGATGCATGGTGCATGCTCTGCTGTGGTGCACGTGCACCCACGTAGGCTACTCTTGATGCATGCGAGCTGCCGCCATCCCGCTGCGCATGTGGTGCTGTCCGGCTTGCTATGCCATGAGCATGAGCGTAGGATCCACTGGCGCATTCCTCTTCTCCATCCGCTGCTGCTTGGCCTGCCATTGCATGCATGGCTGCATATGACTTGCTGTCATCGTTTCCAAGCAATGCAGCCACGTGTGCCTGCACTGTAGACCCCTGGCCTCTAGCTGCACCCTTGGCCTGCTGGTGTGCGATGTCGGCCATGTCATGTGCATGTGCATGGTAGGGGCCTCTTTCAGCAGGCGCAGTTAGCCCGGCATGCAGAGCGGCATTCACAGACTCGGCCAGGCCACCTTTCCTTGAACCATGTCGTGATGTCCCGGTACTGCTGCGGCCCCTGGCGCTGCCTTCTGCAGATTTGCCAAGCGTGCCTTGGGTACCTGCCCCTCTGCTGCCACCCCTGCTGCCACCCCTGCCAGTCCCCCCCCCACCAGTCCCGCCCAAGCTGTTCCCGACCCTATCGGTCCCACTGCTGTGCGTCCCACCCTGGTGTATACCAGCCCTGCTAGTCCCGTTCAAGTTGCTTCCACCCTGGTTGACTGCATCCATGTGATACCCGCCACCGCCAGTCCCACCACCGCCAGTCCCATCACACTTGGTTTCTTCCCCGCCTCTGCTGGAGACGCCCCAGTTGCTCGCGCCCCTGTTCCTTTCACCGCCGTGACCCCCGGCCCCGCCAGTTGCATCCCCACCAGTCCCACCCCTTGCCCCTGGTTCCAGCGGGGATGCCAATAGCAGTTCCATATCGCGCAGCATCTGATGCAGCTCACTGAAGTGGGAACTCGACTGACTGGCCACGTGGGCAGGCACATGGGACAGAAAGGAGCGGCCGTCATCCATTGATAGTGCACCGCCTGACCTCGGCACGTCACCCACCCAAAATCCATCATCAGGCTGCTGCACGATGCTTTCAGCCCACCCTCCCTCTGAAGATCCTGTATACTTCGACTCATTCATAGCAGGTGATTGGCAAGACATGCTGACGCTGCCACTGCTGTGTCTTGTGGGCACATGCACCACTGGTTGAGGCAACGGTACTGAGGATTGTGGGGGACCCTGTGGTGCTGACGTCGCTGTATCTTGCATATCCGGCTCCCGATTGCCTGCTGCTCTCGCCTGCTGATTGCCTGGTGCCTGATTTAGGCTGATCTCATCTTGAGAATTCATTGACTGTGCTGCAGTCTCACGTACATAACGGTTAGCTGTGCTCTGGCCTGCGGAAGGCAGCTGGTGTGAGAGGCTGACATGACGAGAGCGGCGTGCGATGGCCCATGCGCTCCATGCGTGTAGTACCCCTGCACACAGGTCAGCATGCACACTCAGACTAGGCGATGGCCCATGCGCTCCATGCGTGTAGTGCCCCTGCATACAGG
>QAXH01006500.1:0-15222 GCA_004335635.1 Chloromonas sp. AAM2 | reverse complement strand
CACAGCTCAGCATGCACACTCAGACTAGGCGATGGCCCATGCGCTCCATGCGTGTAGGATCCCTGCACACACAGGTCAGCATGCACACTCAGACTAGGCGATGGCCCATGCGCTCCATGCGTGTAGGATCCCTGCACACACAGGTCAGCATGCACACTCAGACTAGGCGATGGCACAGATCGTTAAGAACTAAGTCCATGCCTTTTGGTGGCACTGCTCAACACGGAAAACACTACTGGTATCGCTTGCATCTGTTTAGTGCTCCATGCTACCTGAGTTGCTGAAACAATCAGCTGATGCCATTATTGACAATCTCAGTTTGCAAGCTTGTGAATTGTGAATTGATCGAATAAGGTCTGTGCCTACTTATAGTGTTCTGTACACCTGTTGATGTGTAAGGCTGTTGTACAACAAGGCTGTGTACAGAACACCATAAGTAGGCACAGCCTTAAGTGTTTTGTACACACTGTTGTAAATGATGATGCTGGGACAGGATAGCAACCAGAACCAGCTTATCTTTGTGCACCAGATCTGATTGATTTGCAACATTGTGCTGATGTCAGCACTCACTCCCTTTGCATGGGGTTTGGGCTTAACCACCCGGCCTCCTTCCTTACGCAGACCAGTGTCCGCTTTCCTTTCCTGTCAGTACCCACTCACGCCTGGTCAGTCTCTCCGTGTGTAGGTACTGTACGCTCTGCAGCAACAGCTTATCCAGTCCCTGCTGTCTAGCGAGCTGCCGCCACTCCCGCATAACGACCCGTTGCACTCTCCGCCTGCGAGCCTGCAGCGCCTTTGCTAGCATGTAACGCAGCAGCACGCCTGCCCCCTCAAACGCCTCGCCATTCTCGTCGTCTGAGCTACCACTATCAGTAGTGCCAAGCCCATGCATGTGGCTGCCATGCTGCATGTGACTGTCATGCTGCATGTGATCACCGTCTCCCAAAATTGCAGGCTGTGTAGAGCCATCTTTAGTATCAGCAGAAGTGGGGCCAGCGGTGGTTGTGAGACGGTTGTCCATGCGCTGCTTTGATGCAGGTACAGTTCTGATATGGGCTGTGGCATGGGAGTGTTGGACTAGGCCTTTGGTGGGGCTTTCTGGCGAGTCAGACTTAGTGGTGGAGGCTGATGACGAGTCAGTCCTACTGTCACTGCTTCCACCTGCCTCTGTCTGCCAGGCAGGCACTGTCCTAGGTTCGTGTGCTGCGATGCCTGCATGCGTAGATATGAGCACATGCTGAGTAAGGTGCTCGCTGAAAGTAGCCATGGAAGGTATAGGTAGATATTCGCTTCACAATAGATCACCGTTGACATGAATTACATGATGATACTGCATGTAATGTGAAGCTCTGGTGTGTGTGTGGCTGATATTCGCGCTGGTGTAAGGAATGTCAGGTCTAGAGACTGAGATGTGTAAGCAAGTCGTGGTACATGCGATGGTATATGTAATGGTAGATGAAACATCACGACATGGGGAATGCATGATGCATGTGCCGTCAGGTAGTGTGAACTGTGAAGGTGGCTGACATCAGTGCAAGCCCTACCGATAGTGTGTGGCTGGCTGCACAGGCTTCTGACGGCGTTGGGTAAGGTGTTACAGATAGGTGCAGCATGCTCCCTTTGTCAATGATAGCGAGCATGGCACATGCGACACATGCTCAGTGCATTGTCCAGCTCACCTGAGTGGTCAGCTGCTGGGAGGCGTGGCAGTGGCTGAGGCTGCACAGGTGCCTGGATGCTGTGTGCTGTTTGCTGCTGTGTGTCTCGCTCGTGGTGTGGTTGGTGCTGTTCAATCCGCTGGTGTGGCACCTGATGCTGCGCAGGTGCCTGGCCGCGAAAAGCATAATTCTGCATGGTAGCTTGGTGCTGTCTGCCTGGGTGGTTGTGTGGTGGCTGGTGTTGTGTGTCTTGCTGGTTGCTGGTTGGGTGCTGTGTGAAGTCCAGGAGGCGAGGCTGGGCAGGGGAGGAGGGCAGGGTGGCAGCTTGTGATAGTTGGGGTGGGGCATGCACATCTGCCGCCTGGCCAGTGTACTGTGGCTGTGTGCCAAGGCCTGAGGTAGCGGGCAGCGGCTGCTTACCTCCCAGGGTGGCTAGGGCCTGGGTGGACACATTGCTGATAGTGTTGCTGGTGGAATGGCCTGGCTTGTAGCCAATGTCAGTGCTGTCGCGTCGTCCTGGAAAGGAGGTTGAGCTTGTGTGAGGGGGCAGGCTAGGCACTTGAACGGAGGCTGAAGCTGCAGTTGCTTGTGATGCTTGTGATGCCTCATGCATGTGTCGGATCGGGATTGGCAGCTGAGCTATAGGTGCGGCTGGTGGTGGTGCAGCAGGCCTGTGTGGTGCGAGATCAGGCAGCTGTGGCAGAGGACTATCATGCCTCAGGCTCAGCTCCTCATGCAGTAGTAGAGTGCCTAGGTGCAGTCCAGCTACTGGCAGCTGCAGGGCAGCTGCTGCTGGAGCTGGCTGGCCGGCAGCAGGCTGAGCAGCGGCTGTGTAAGGTGTAAAGGTGGCTGTTTTAGCTGTGCTGGTCATTGAGATGCTGTTGGTTGGGTGGTTGGTGCTTGGAAGCAGGGTGACTTCGGAGGTGGCATGAAGAAGCATGGGCTGGTGGGGCAGTACGGCAGGTAGTGAACGTGGGGTGGGTGGGGGAGGGGTGGGAGCTGCCATGGGCAACAACACGTCTAGGCCTGATGTGAATGCCGTGAGAGGGGAAGGTGAAAGGAAGGTGGGTGCGTGTGATGTTGTTCCGTTTGAAATCTGCTGCTCTGACTGCTGCTGTTGCTGCTGCTTCTGTTGCTTCTGTTGCTGCTGCTGTAGCTGCTGTAGCTGTTGTTGCTGCTGCTGCTGTTTGTGCCTTTGCATGAGATGATACTGGGCCTCCAAGCCCATGTGTGCATGTGGCACAGCTGGTAGCATGACACCACGTAACGGCACTGCAGGTTTGTCCCGTGCCGTTGACCCGTCATTCAAGGTTGAGTTTGTGCCATGAACAGATGGGGTGTTCGCAGGTGCTGCATACCTACGTCCAGGCCGGCCAGCAGTCTGAACCATGCAGGCAGGCGGTGCAGCATGTGCCTGTGCATGGGGAGCGTGTGGGTGTGGGCTCGTTGCATGCGTGTTGGGTTGAGTGGTGGCTGGTTTCGCATGTGGGCTGCTGGAGTTGGCACGTGGTGGCCTGCTGAGGAGGAGAGGGGCAACTTTGCGTGGGCTGCCTTGGGTCACACCTTGGGCCGGCTGGGGAGTGAGAAGGTGGAGCAGCTGCAGCGGCTGGAGCGTGCTGGCTGGGGAGGAAGAGCGACCAGCAGCAGCAATCACTGGCTGGTGCTGGACGGGGCTGGCAGGTGGAGAGAAGCAGTTGGCAGTTGGAAGAGGGCCAATGGGAAATGTTGGTCTGTGTAAAGTGGGGCTACTTCGGGTGGAAGGCTGGCTGGTGGCTGTCTGCCAGTTGACTGAGTGAGGTGCTGGGACGTAAGATGTGCGTTTCTGCCGTAAGGGCTGGAGCTGGGATAGGATTTGTTGCAATGTGTATGATGCCCCTTGGTCGTGGGCACCAGCTGTCTGCGCAGCTGCATGACCTGGCTGAGTTGGTGCCCTGGTGGCCGTAGCATGCAAGGCGTTGGTTACCGGCTGTTGTGTCAAGTTGGCTGACGAGGCTTCCGACATCATGAGCCATTCTCAAGCTTGCATGGCGGTCAATTTTTGGGATTCAAGTGCCCAAATCGAACAAGAAGAAGTTGCAGGGTGAAAATGAGAAGCGACTTGCAGCAAATGCAATATATTGCAAGTTAGGCAGCTGAGGACAGGATGGCGACCTTGGAAGTCATCCCCGTTATCGAATCGGTTTCATATGATTGGGCATTGGCCTTGAACACAGGCGTGAGTGATACCTGGACTTCAACACAAGCGTGATTGAATGCAGTGGGTACCTTGCCCATCGCGTGTGGGCGAAGAGGAGGATGAAAGCTGTTTGCACAGATTTGGCCACACCTGCTCCATCGTGGACGCAAGCCATACATGGGGGACAGAGTTGGTTGTCTGCTTTGGTGGAGTCAAGCAGAACGCCTCTCAGCATCCGTCTGGACCGGAGCAGCACGCAGCTACTGGGGACGTTTTGGTTCTGACAGGTAGGCCTCTTCATCATCGCCCCATCGCATCATCATGACTGGTGGCATGGCTGGTGGGTGGATGTGCATGAGTCCAGCTGGATGCTGCATCAGCAGCGGACGGGTGGGCCTGATCATCCCTGTTCATTGCCTTCTCCTTCATCATGGTGCTGGAGGCATTGCTGTAGGTGATGATGCTTCTCTCTCGCTAGGTCATCATCCTTGATTGTTTCCCCGTATCAATGAACACATCAATCATCACATTGTCTCGCACAAGTCTAGCACACACCTGCATGCTTTGGTCTTTGCGATGGTTGTTCCCTGCAGCTGATGGCGAATCATGGTTTAGACCGTTCATCCAGGGTCCCAAGCCACCTCCCAGGGCTTTCCATTCAGCAGGTGAGCTCAGCGCCCATCTTGAGAGGGAAAAGGGTTAGGGGCTGAAAGGGTCTCACACGCTCATCAGTCATCACATGCAGGGAGGGAGTCCAACCCGTCCAACCTACATTTGAAGGGAATTATGACACGCCATGTTCGTAGCTTTCTTTTGTTGCCTGACACTGCCTGGGGTAACATGCGCCTTGTCTTCATGGCTTGCTGTTGCATGCCACTGCTCTTTGTTTAACAGCAGCTGGCAGACTCGTGCATGGCAGCTCATGCCCATCCTGCCATGTTGTCTTTCCATAGTCGTTTGTACCCATGTTGCAGCTTGTACGGCATTTCCTGTCATCTGGCCACAGCTGCCGTGTGCACCAGCATGCACAAGGCCATGCTGCTACATGCATGCACCCTTGTCTTGGAATGAAAACAGCCGGCATACCCATGCATGTGGATCTGGCTTTCCGTGGTCATAGCCCCCTTCACATGTCATGTTCTGCCGCCTGGCCACAGCTGTCGTGGGCACGAATATCTTCATACATGGAGGCCATGTGCTCAACATAGAGGAGGACAATGCCAGGCGGAAACGTACATTCTTCAACGACCTCTGGATGCTTGACACGGTCAGTTAGGCAGGTGTAACGGCTGTTGGCCATGTGTTTTCACGTGCCTGCCTAATGCACAGCTGCCATGTGGCCCATGTGGGCCATGTGGGCCGTGTGCGTGCTCCACTGCCGGATGCTGTCTGATCCGTGCAACGCAGTGACCGTTTCTCGTCATGTGCTGCAGGCATGCTCTGAATGACATGCTTGCGCCTTGTGTGTGGCTTGGTGATTTCTAGTGCCACCAGAAGAAAAGAAAAGAAAGATGTTTGCCAGTTCTGGGACACTTTCCAAGAACTGTACTGGAGCCAGTGTGGCAATGGCGAGAAGGGGAAAGCAGGGTGCATTGCTTTTTTTTTGTGTGAGCAGCAGCACGGTAGCACTGCCGTCAACATCAGGGGATGTGAATTGCATCTGATCTGGACCGCGTGCCGCAACGTCTCCACAAGTTGTTGACAGAGACCCGCGCATGGATGCATGTGTGCAGGAGGCGTGGCGCTGGGAGAGCGTACAAGCCAGCGGGTCAGAGATGCCGGGCCGGCGGGACATGGCCACACTCACTGCATGTAAGTTACATCTCAAAGGACCTGTCAACGCGCCAACCGTGCATGTCAAGATGAGGAGCCGTTGATTAATCAAACAGCTCTCCAGAGATCTTCATCCTGCCTTGTAACCCTGCCGGCTGACTTTTGATATTGTTTGTTGTGTTTTTGTCTATCACAAGTTTATGTTGTACTTGCTACTCTTCTATGCATGATTTTCGAGCTGGTTGCCGGCATGGATGCTGTTCTGCCGTGCATCTGACTGCAGTGGGCTCTGATGCGTTGCTGCTGTTTGGAGGGCGCAGTGAGGCAGGGCGCACACTGGCCGACACATGGCTGTATGACATTGCCCAGTGAGTTGAGACAGGGATGACATTGCCCAGTGAGTTGAGACAGGGATGAATTGAGGCCTGGGTCTAAACAGCGATGGTGGATCAGTGTTCCAGATTTCATCTTGGTCAATTCCAATGTTGAATCTTTGCACCTGTGGTTTGGAATAGCCATGGAAACATATGGAAAGGCAAGGGAATGCATGGCCGGGAGCAGACAATGGCAATGTTGGTTTTGCTTCAAGTTTCTGAGTATTAATGAATAAACAAAATCACTCTGCATCCGATCTGACCATTCCACACCAGCTGTTCAGCAGCTTCAATGTCCGCAAAAGCCCTATTCTTAGTCAAATCATAAGCTTTCATGACAGTGCTCTGCACTACACTTGATCAGAGCTGTTCGTTCTACATACATTTCAAGCGTGTGTGTGGCCACACAACCTTGTACCTTGTGTGCCAATACAAATGTGTGTGTGGCCTCAGGCAGTGTTGCTTTTGCGTCCCTTGCACGGCAGCCTTGCATGGCAATGCGCTGCATACGACTGGACCTTACCATGCAGCAATAGGCCTTGGTCGGGTTTTACAATCTTGTGGATCTGATTTCCGACCCACGTGTACGGCTTGTATGCCCCCAGGTGTCAGTGGCACCAGCTGCGGGCGGGAGGCGTCCACCCAGCAGCGCGCAAGATGCACACAGCGGCATATGTGAGTGAATGGGACGCATGCTTGAGCCATGAGTTAGGAGCCATAGACGCAATCTGCTTGATCTGATCACTCACAGCTTGGGCAAACCTGTGTTGCCATCCGACTTGAGTTGACATCGGTGAATCGGTAAAGTCATGCTAATTGTTTCGCCTCCCCTTGCGCTCTTGCCCTCCCTAAGCAATCCTCCGCGGCGTGTAACCACAACGCGGCGTGTAACCACCTAGCATCCGATTTGACGATTTGACACCTACCAAGAGGTGTGTCTGGGAGGCACTCGAAGACAGGGCAACCGTGCCAGTTGCCCATTGCTGTTTGTTCCTTGAAGGTGAATGGACGTGTGCTCGTGTTTGGCGGCGAGCGGGACAACGGAGTGCTAGACGACCTGTGGTCGTTGAAAGTGCCGGTGGCCCCCCTGGCCGCCTGGCTGCCGCAGCACCTGGTGCAGCAGGCAGCACACAGGGAAACGCCGCTGCTAGTACATGCATCAGCACAGGGAGATGAGCTATGCAGGTGGGCGCCGTTTGTTTGTTTGTTTGTTTGTTTGTTTGTTCTCATCTGCGTGTTGATGCGCACAAGTCACTCATGGGGTGTGTGAAACAACGGTCAGCATGGATGGACTGCTTGGGTCTCAAGGTTTGCAGGTTCTCCAGCTCAGGTGGAGATAGTATAGTTTGCTGAAGATAGTAGAGTCAAGGGTTGATGCCTCAGGGTGGTGCACAAGTTCAGCTAGTTTTCAGCAGTGCAATGGCAAGATACTCGGTTGGTCTGACTGATTGATCAGATTAGAGTTGGACCGATTGATATAGCTGTCGTTTATCTCGATAGAGGGCATGGCTGTCAGGAAGATGTCCCTTCAAGACTTTCCGTCCCTCATTAGAACTCAGATATGCAAGTTGACTGCCATATCATGATTTGAGGCCATTTCAGTCCTCGCCGCCTGTCCTCAGGTGGACTCAAATTCGCGTGCGCCCCTCCCCCGCGGCCCGGTTCGGCCACTCCCTAGCAGTGTGCGGCGGTGGCCGGCTGCTGCTCCTGTTCGGGGGGTGCCTGGACCAGGCGGGCTTCCTGGCCCTCACACACAGCTTCGTGCAGTGCGATGAAACATGGGTGCTGGACCTGGCCAGCTTCAGGTGAGAGCATGACCACCGGATATGGCTGGTTGGGATTTGGCCGGCTTGCTGGTTGGCCAGCTTCAGGTGACAGCATGACCACCGTATATGGCTGGTTGTGAGCGGATCCAGCACAACCTTAGCATTTGTTTTTGTGGTGTTCTTGTCGGCTTTCCAATCGCTAGCCAGTAGCTGATGCTTGAATGTAGAACGCTTCCGGTGATGATACAGGCACCTTGAGTCCAGAGCTCGCTGGGGCAAGCAGAGCACAGGAATTGAACGCAGAAAGTCGTTACGGTATGCAATACTTTTTGTCACGTTATCAGAAAGGCTAGTTTTGGGCTAAATCCGACCAACTTCCAAGGAAAGTTGCACCTTTGTGACGATTGTTGTCAGCTTATCCTTCCCAAAAGCTTGGGCTGCCTCCGGGGATCATGGGTAGGCACTTGGGTCCAGAGCTCATTGGCCAAGCACAGGTCACAGCGCACAGATCACAGTACAGGCAAAAGCCCTTATGTGAGTGTGAGAGCCTTCAGCAAGAGAAGATAGTGAGCCCAGTAGTGGCGTGTCAACAGTTCTCGGGTAACTAGTGACCAAAGTCTCGTGCTCAACGTCCCTGGCCCTGCCACACAGATGTTCTGACATCAAGGACATCAAGGTTGCAGAAGGGCTGTGTTGTCATCCTTATCATGACTCTGGCTGGTTTTGTTTGGCTGCTGACAAGGCTTGTGTTTTGTTTGCTGAGCTGGGCCTGAGGCGACTTCAGTACCTGATCAGGCCTAGCTGACCTGGCAGTCATCCGTATCAAGGTCCCGGCAAGCTGACTTCCACGCATTCATGTGAACTGCAGTTGGCAGCGTGAGACACCAGGGGTGACGGACACCCATGGCGATTCACCGGCCAAGTCCCAACCCCCTCAACCCACATTGGGGGCGCCATGGCCGGGGTCTGACGCCTCACATGGGCCCTCGGAGCGCATGTGCCACACCATGTGCGCGCTGGGGGACGGTCGGTTGATTCTGCTGGGTGGAAGGCGCAAGGAAGGCATTTGCAAGGTAAGCCTTTTGGTGGTTTTAATGCTTCTGTACTATTTGGTTTTGCAGCATACAATTGTCCTGCTCATCAGCCGTACCCTGTGCATTGCCTAGATGACAGTGGCAAAGGAAGTTGTCGAAACGGGCGTCTACAGGCCAGGCCTTGTTGACAGTCCTTGATTTGATCTAAGATGCCAGTACCCCAATTGTGCATGCACGTACCGTTATTGCCCTGACTGTACATGCACGTGGCGTCAGCGCCCTGACTGCACATGCATGTGGCGGTTCCTGTAGGATGGCTGGTGGTTGCACCTGCAGCCGCCGCCACCCGTGGTGATGCCTCAAGCACTGTCTACCGAGGCTGGTCAAGACGGAGCAGCAAGGTGCGGGCTAGGGCCAAACATCATCATCTCTATAAGCATCAGCGGCAACAACAGCAGAAGAGCCAGGACTTCGCATGCGCGTTTTGTTCGCGACAGCGCTTGACATGTGTATTGTAATCGTGTTGAATGGCATGTAGTGACTGCAACGTGTAACCCCGTCTGGTTTCCAAGACAACCAGTGTCTTGTGGTCATGACATCACCACTATCAGCAGCAGACCGAACAGTTCAACCTGTCTACATTACACCAAGCAATGGCTGGGCATGATGCATTCGGCAAGTTGAGCTTCGGTGATTCAGGCCGCAATTGAGTAGGTTCCACTGCACGTGCTTCTTCTGCAGATCTGGCCCTGCCAGCACACCCGCTTTGCTCAAGTCACTGTTCAACCCCGCTGTGCGCCCAGCCGGCCCAACCGCTGTAACCGCCTCAACTGCCGCTGTTCCAACCGCCCCAACAGCCATCGCCACTACCTCTCCTCTGCGAGGCAGTCTGCAAGGCAGCACGGGCAGCCTACAGCAAGCGGTCGACACAGGCACACCAAGCAGTGCACAACGCACACCCCGCGAATCCGAGACAGGCACAGTCGCTCCCTCCGCTACGTCGACTATGAGCAAGCTGGCTGGGCTGCTAGGCAGCCGGCCAGTGGCAACGGCTGCAGATGGTTCACCGCTGGCTGAAGCCCAGCCTGGTTCAGGCTCTAGTGGTGGGGCAGCAGGAACCTGGCGGTCAGCTGTAGCTGAGCTGCCTAGCGCTGGTCAGCTGCTAGATAAGCTTAGTGCCTTTAAGGCAGCACTGCCCTGGCAGCAGCAGCAGGTCCAGCAGCAGCCATACCAGCAGCAGCCGGCCCAGCAGCAGCAGCAGCAGTTGTACTACCAGCAGCAGCAGCAGCAGCAGTACCAGCAGGGCTGGTCAGGAACGCAGGGCCAGCATTCGGCATCACAGGCAGCTCATCAACCTGGGGCAGATGGGCAGGCGGTGGCGAACCGCGTGCCCAGTCTTATGAATCAGTCCAGTGGCTTCCCTTCCCTGGACCTGGCTTCTGGTGCGTGATTGGGCACTGCTGGGGACTGGGCTGTTTGGATGGAGTCAAACGTAACAGGTCGTACACTTCGCTGAGTAAGTGCTGCAGCACAGCCTGGGCCTGTGAAATGATAGGTTGCGTTGAGCCACGGTTAAGTCCGCAGCCGCCGTTTGTGTGGTGTACTTGAGTACTGCCGTCTTACGTCATCGTGGTTGCTTTGCACCTAAATTTCCACTCTCAACAGTGCTTGACGTGATTGCAGTGATGGCCATCCAGGCGGCTGCGGATGCTGCTGAGTTTGAACAATTCCGCGAAGCAGCACTGCACCTGCCGCCTGTCCCGTCCGCCTCCACACTGCCTGCCCGGGGAGCTCCAGCGACAGCTGTGCTGGAAGCTGGAGGGCAGTCAGAGGCACCAGCTGGCCGGCTGCCATTGGTCCAAGGTTGGAGTAGTACCACCTTGGACCCAGCTCGTGCACATGCTGTACGCTCAGCTCTGCAACAGCGAGGCCACGAGCTAGCAGCGCAGCAAGGCTCACACATACAAGATCCAATAGCACATGCCAGGTCACATTTGTCACGCCTGCAGCCAGATGAGGTCACACTTCGTGACCTGGATCTAATTCTGCAAGATTTTCTTGTCCTGCTCGACACACGTGCATCCCAGCATAGTAGTGCTAGTGTATCCTTTAGTGGCTGGCAAGACCTGTCTTTGTCTGATGGTCCGCTGGCACAAGCAGGGTCAAGTGTTGTGCAAACAGGCCACCTGTCTCATCTATTACAAACAAGTAGGGGCCTAAGCAGTGTCCATTTGGTGTGTGAAGGTATCAATGCTGTGAGAATGGATGATGTGCCAGTGCTGCTGGAAGACTATCGCCAGCTGTGCGGCATGGCGGCCTGAGGTGGCTGTCAGGTGCTCGGACATTAGGTGATCAACTGTTGCGTCCTGGTGTGGGGACGTTTGGCCTGTGCATGCCGGCAATGAAAAACTTTTGCCCGGCAATGCTCTCTAACTGTAAAGCTATGAGAGAATTGTGTTTTGGCCAGCACTGTACGCAAGGACACTTTGGAAAGGGAAGACAGTCACTGACACTAGCAGCGCCGACACTGGCATAAATGACAGCAACTAGTGCATTTAGTGAAGCATTTCCTTGTGGGAGTGGAAGGCGGCCAATTGGGACCAGTGTAAAGTGATGCATGCCAGCACTGGCCGGTGGAAAAAACGATGTTTGCCAGTTCTGGGACAGTTTCCTGGAATCCCACTGGAGTCAGTGTGGCAAACTTGCCAATAGTGGGTGACTCAGTCGGTCTTGGGTTTAGGTCGTTTTTCATATGTGATTTCTCGCGTATTCTCTGAATTTTGCTAACTCAACAGTTGACATGTTTTCCAACTGAATTCCATGCAAAACTGTATAACATTGTGAACCGTTACAATACACCACAATCTGAGATACCATAACCATCATCATCCGTAAGTGTCTGGTGCACTTGAATTCACACTGCATTACACTGGCACCTCAAGACACTGAACAAGACACTGAATTCCCAGCTGCTCGGTTTCAAAATAGCACAAAATAAAACTTGACAACTGCTGAGAAGCCTAGACTCGCAGGAAGCAATTGTAGGGACAAGAGTTGTAGAAAGAAACAATTCCGCAACATATGGTTCTCAATGAGTACGGCAAGCAAGGAAGGACGCTGCATGTGCTCCTTGTGTTGGCCTTACACACCGGGTTGCTCAATGATCTAAAGCTGAGAGATGCATCCAGGGCCATGTAGTGGGGCACTTGTTTCTTATACTAGCCAAGCACGCACAGGTCAGGCACAAGCGTGGGTCACCGATTACTCATCTACAACTAGATATTTCTCCAGCCCACCAAGCTGCATATGTACATGAATGTTGAAACGTTTGCAGCACTGTTGAACCTCCCAGATGGCATGCTGCCCCTCCCAAGTTTCATCACCAAAGAAAAAAATAACACACTCTACCCACGTTCCCACAGTGGCGTGGCTATTGGGACAGCTGGTTGGAATTCCACAACTCCAAGAGAATGGCCCTTCCACTTGAGGTGGCAGCACGCAACGGGCATCTGGCTGTTTGTATGTTGTTGCTGCAGCAGGATGAGCATCCGGCTAGGGCAAACGACCGAGACAGCAAAGCACTCGAGGCTGCTGCAAGTGGCTGGCATCTGGCTGTGTGTCAGCTGTTGCTGCAGCAGGAGCAGCATCCTGCCAGGGCTAACGCCGTAATCAGCGCAGCACTTCAAGCTGCAGCAAGATATGGTAGGTATCTGTATCTGTATCTGTATCTGTATCTGTATCTGTATCTGTATCTGTATCTGTATCTGTATTACATCAGGGTGGTCAGCATGCGCAGCGGCCATGCCATGAAAGCACCATGCCAAACTGGAACAAGCACAGCGTGCATCACAGAACTACCACACAACCCGGAAAGGAAATAAACATCGTTGGCTTCTTCCAAGTGGTTGGCGCTTTTCCTAACCCTCTCCAGTGACAGTATTTATGCCTCAGTAAGTGTAGTCTGGAGTGGTACTCAACCAAGGCTGCACAATTAAGTAGGCTGTGGTTAAGCCATTGACGCCTGTGTGACCAGCAGCTGCCTTGCCCAATGTGTGTGATGGTGCGATGCAGGTGACTGATGGTGAGGATGGGCCCCAGGTGGTGTTGCTGGATTTTGGGCGCGCTGAGCCGTGCAGCTCATTGAGAGAGGAGGCACAGTTGTGCTGGCTACTGGCAGGTGAGGCACTGGCGGAACCCGCGCACGCACCTTCCAGCGCCCAAGCACGCATCTTCTAGCACCCAAGCTTTCGAAAGAGAACCCGGGGTCACGGCTAATGAATGGCAGAAAATGTACCAATAACCACAGAGATATCGTATTTTATACAGAATACCACGTCACTAGACAGAATACATCGTATGTTGTGTGCGTGTTCTGCAGGTCTGGTTGATGACAGCATTCACCATGCATTAGTCATCAGTCTGGGCAGACATCTGGCAGATACTCAAGCAAATGTTTCGTTTGTGAGCCGTACTGTAATCTCCATGAAAATTGTCTGTTTGGGCTCAAATTTGAATCAAACCACCCAGCGATGCAGCTGACTGGCCTTTTCTGTGCGGCAACGGTTGACTGCTAAGTTCACCTCGATGTCTGAGTCAACCTATTGATCATGGTCCACACAAGCTGCAGCTGGCCTGTTGCTTCTTCCATGCTGCAGGCTCTACAAGCGAGGCTCAGTAGCATCTGCTGTAGCCCGACCCACCTACGCTGATCTGAGCCTGGCTGAACGACTGAGGATGGCTCAACAAGTGAGAGCGAATGAACAAAACAACAGATAGCCAGCAAAAAAAAAGATAATTGCCAGTTCTGGGACAATTTGATGAGTGGTACTGACTTCCAGTTCTAATGCGTTTTATGGTTATCAATTGTGTTCTGACATTGTGTGTGCATTTTTCTGCCACAGTGTGGCAACAGTCGCTGTGAGAACCACACACAGCACTTACAACACTGGTTCCAGTGGCATTTCCAAAAATTGTCCCAGAACTGGCAAACTTTTGTTTTTGCAACATATCCAGCATGGACAACCCACCAGCCCTGCTTAAGCAGGCAACGACCTGGCATGTCTTTGGCTGACGCCAGCAACCCCTGGCCACCTGCAGCCTTGATGTGCATTTCTATGCATAGTGAGGCTGGTGTGCATGTGCATGGCCGCAGGTTGCCAGTGGCTTGCGCAGTCTTCATGAAAGGGTGCCTGCCCCTGTAATCCATGGCGACCTCAAGGCTTCCAACCTGCTGGTTGGCAAGAGTGTGGTCGTTGCGGACTTTGGTCTGGCCTGCTGGTACGTTGCCCGCTCCAATGAAATCAGCATGTCAATTGCCAGGGCGTCCTGCAGGCGTGGAACGCAACAGTCTCCTTCCTGAGGAATCCGTTCTGGTTTCCATCATTACTCATTTACCATTTAACGCAATCAAATGCCTAGGGCTCATTGTACCACCACACTTTCCTTGCCTACGCCCAAGTCGCTGCGGGACACACCTGTGACAAATTCGCTGCGGGTTATTGTGAAGTCTGGTCAAAGTAGACCAGGCAAGGCTGGCTCCATGATTGCCTTGATTGATTGATGCAACAACAAATCTCTACTCTGCATGCTTCACAGTCTTCGTGGAGGAGAGCTTGGTCAAGCCATCAAATCCGGCGCTCTGACCATGAGCATCAGCCCTCCGGAGGTCCTGCAGAATCCCAAGGCGCCAAGGACCACAGCAGGAAACGTCTACGCGTTTGGCGTCACGCTCATGGAGGTGGTGACTAAAGGCTTGCAACCACGTGACCTGGCAAGGGCTGTTGTGACTGGCAACCGACCATCGATTCCTGCTGATGTTCCTGCTGACGTGGCATCCCTCATCACAGCCTGCTGGGCTCAGGATGCCGCAGCCAGGCCAACGTTTGCAGAGGTAGTCAACAGGCTGTACGCTGTGCTAGATGACGTGGAGATGGGTGCAGACAACACATGTCAAAGGTCGCAGTATGACGCCTACACTACCACCACACTTGCTGATGTGACTTCCATACTTTGAAGTTGTGTCTCTTCCTTTGATGCTGCTCAACCCTGTACCACTGACAAACTCCTCAGCAGTAACATTCCCTGCCGAAAAAGAATACCGGACGCGTTATTTCCACCCCTGAAGATATAAAAGTCTCGAAAATGAACAGGAAAGGGTGCAAAATACATGGGAAGACTCGTAGCCTCCTTTGTTCCCCTGGCTCTTTCCTTTGTATTGCTCCGGGTAGGCCAGGGCAGGGCCCATCCTATTCCGCATGTTTTGACGGCTCTCTGCTGTAAACTCGGAACAATGCAGAAAGCGATACAAAAGACTGATATGCAACACACAGTCTCAAGAGGGGGATGGCGTCTTACAAAGGGGGCGTCTTACAAAGGGGGCATTGGGGTTTGAAATACCCTGGTGGCCCCTGCCACCCCGCTACCGCGGTGCGTTGGCATTAT
>QAXH01006499.1:0-12820 GCA_004335635.1 Chloromonas sp. AAM2 | reverse complement strand
ATCTTCCCCACACAGCCTGCACCCGTCACCTGTGCTATCTTCCCCACACAGCCTGAACCCGTCACCTGTGCTATCTTCCCCACGCAGCCTGAACCCGTCACCTGTGCTATCTTCCCCACACGGCCTGAACCCGTCACCTGTGCTATCTTCCCCACGCAGCCCTGCCCGATGCACTGCATGGGTGCCTGGGTGAAGGAGGCGGGCATGTCGGGGCGCAGCAGGCGCAACTGATCCCGCACCACCTGAGGCACACAAACGTGAGGTGAAATCGCACATGTTCATGTCATGCAGGGTGCGGCACATTTTATCAGATTCCGCTCTATTAGGTTCTATCAACAGATTCTAATAGATTGATTTCGGGGCATTTTGTGCCATGTTGGGCTCGAATCTCTCGGATAGAAATCTCTGATTAGATTCTCATCTGGGCCGTTCTAGACGCCGCATCCTGGTGTCATGGGCACCAGAGTACCTTGTTGACAGAACACCCTGTCAAATCAACGACATCATGAGTGCATGCAACGGACACACTGTACGTCCTTATAATCAACGACATCATGAGTGCATGCAACGGACACACTGTACGTCCTTATAATCAACACGAGGCTTTCAAAAAAGGGTTATTTTTCCAGAACACGAACAAAACACGAGGGGCATTTTCATGTTCACCGGAGACGGGAGACGGAGACGAAGACGAAGACAGAGACGGCGAGTTGAACGGTTTAGGCCGATTTCGGCAGTTTCCGAATTCAAACTTTCATGAAGATGGCGTCAATTGCCTCTGCAACATGGTCAGCCATGATGGCAATGTGTGGCTAGCATTGTGTTACGCTAAGCAAGCCGACAACAGCCTCAAAATCGACGAAACCGCCGCGTGGAACTTTTCGGTTCCCACCCCATCCGGGAGACGGCGGAGACGGAGACGGACCAAAATTGGCCGTCTCCGGTGATCATGGCCCATTTTTGATTTATTTTAAACACTAGACTCCACAGGAGGCCTTTGGTAGGCTAGATGGTAGGCAAGGCGGGCCCGCAGCTGGTTGGCTGCACTCGTTGACAAGTGACACCTCTAGGCCATCGCATGGCTCAGCTTCCCATGCAAAGCATGCAAACGCATGACCCACCTTCTCATGCAAAGCATGCAAACTGACGTCCAGTTCTTATTCCTTTCTACGTTCTGTTCTTTTATTCTGTTCTTTATGGCAGGCGGCAGCTTTGCAGCATTGGGGTGCAATTTGTAAGACCACATGAGCGTCAACAGCCACTGTCAAGGCATGCAGTTGAAGTGTACCAGGCTATCAAATCATGCGTTCCCCGACTCACCTTCCAGCAAGGTAAATGAAAAGCAAACCGACACCCCGACGTGCACTTCAACTGCAACTGGTGCTCCGTCGGTTGTATCAACCCACTCGCTGCAGCCACAGAGCACGTGCAAACCGTTACTCCCTCCGCCAGTGAAGTCGACGTGGCGCCATTCACGACGTGACAGGAACACAAGGAAGGTGCGGCGGTGGTTGCAGCGGTTGGAGCGGTCGAGGCAGGTGCAGCGGCGGTAGTTGTGGCGGTTGGGTTGGTTGAGCGGGGCGGTGGAGTGTGCACGACTGAGGAAATCTCCTCTACTGTCACCCCTGAGGAAGTGGCATGACCAGGTAACGACTGCAACGCCGATGTGGAGGTGGTTGCTGAAGATGACCCGCCCCCGTTCCGTTTGCGGGCGGCTCGAGCTTCCGCTCGCCTGCCCCTCGCCATTCCTTGCTCCGCTTGATTCGTCACAATCGCAGTGATGCAACTCAGCATCTGCACCGCCTCAGAAAGTGCATTCATAGTCGGTTGCGGCTGGCTGCCTTGTGTAGCAACCCCTGTGCTAGTTTGCGGGTTGCCGTCCATTAGCGGTACGTTTGCTAACGGGTCCCTGCTAGTTGTAGCTAACGGACTGCTGCCCATGTCAGCTAAGGAGGCTGGTAGGCCCATGTGGCCTAATAGCTGTTGGAGCGTGCTGCCGTGGGAGCCAGCTGTCGCGGGCTGGCTGGAGCCGCTGCTGGAGCCGGCGCCAGTGGCGCCTGTTATGGCTAGCGGCCGGGGGGCGGCAGGGAGGGCGGGCGCGCCGGGAAGCGGGTGGAGAGGGTTGGATGCACCACCACGGGTGTTGGCTGCGGCGGCCCAAGCGTAGAGCTGGGCGGATGTGGTACTCAGCTGCGAACAAAGTGTTGTGCATTATTATTTTAGGGTATAAAATGGATGTTATGGTTAGTGTAGCTCGTAAGAGTTAGTGTAGCACGTTAGGTAATAGTTAGTTGGTGTTGCACGTTTGGTTGTTGTTGTTGTTGTTGTTGTTGTTTACATGACAGTTGTTTGCAGGCTGCCCAGGCTCAGAGCTGGGCAGCGGTGGTACTCAGAGCGCAGCACATAAATAAAATAAATAAATTCGTTTAAAGTCAGCCCTAACTCAATCCCAACTCTGGGCTGTTGCTTGCCCTCGGTCCGGAGAGGAATCTGCCCAATATCGCTTACAACACTGCTTGATGCTAAGAAATTGTTCGGTTTGCCATCTTCAAGTGCGTTGGTGTGCCTCTTCCTACTGCCTTAGAACCATATTGGGCACTCTGACACTACCGGACGTCAGCTTTATGCTGCCCCAAGTCGCGTTTGCTGCAGCACAGGCTGTGGGAACGGCACCCGTTTGCCTACCTGTTGCTTGAGCTGATCAATCAAGCCACCACCCGCTGCCCCTGCCGCAGCACCAGCTGAACTGCCAGCCGCCCCAGCAGCAGCAGCCCCAGCCGAACCCGCACCAGCCATCCCAGCCGCACCAGCGGCACCTCCTGCTGGTGCTGCTGCTGTGCTGCTGCTGGAGGCTCCGCTGGTCCCACTGTTGCTGCCAGCTGCAGCTGCTGCTGCGCGGCTCGCGCCACTGCTGGATGCTCCACCACCGCCCGCTGCTGCATCGGCTGCAGCACACAGGCATCAGCACACGGTTCTGTCACACAGCAAATGGACTGATAGTCTTCCGCCCTAGCTCTCGCCTCAATCGTTGCCAATGCCAATGCCGATGCCGATGCCGATGCCGATGCCAATGCCAATGCCACTCACAAAGTGACAGTGACCAGTGAAACAGAATCAATGGCATGCATCCGTGGCATGCGTCCGTGGCATGCGTCCGTGGCATGCATCCGTGGCATGCGTCCGTGGCATGCGTCCGTGACATGCGTCCATGATATACATCAGAGACACACTGCTGGCAGCACATACATACAAGGTGCATGACTGACTGTCACCCAATGCCACCGTTAGCCGACGACTTCAATGTTGTCAGTAGAGGCATCTCTGTCGCCAGATAGATGTGGTGATGTGTGACACCCACTCACACCCTCACTCACACCCAAACCCACACCCACCCACCCCACCCACACCCTCATTCACACCCAAGCCCACACCCACCCACCCACCTGGTGGTAGGGATAACGTGTTGGTCTTGGCCAGCTGCCTGACTGCCCGTTGAGCTGCACTTGTTGCCTTGCTGGCCATCTCAGCTAGCCCTCGTGCTGTACAGTGCTGCGCACAAACAACAAGGCCAAAACAACGAGCAGTGAGCAAAGTATTGGTCAAACCAACACGGGTTGTCTTACTGGCCACCTCTGCAAGACGTTGTGCTGAGCGGTGCTGTGGGGAAGCAACAGTGGAACAAAGAGCAAGGTCACAAACAACCTCGGAACGCAATACATGTATGGAATGTAACGCAGCGCGCATACGTGGTGTTATCCATGCGAATACGAATGCATACGAATGTAAGATGCATGCAAAGTGTAGTCCATGCAGGTGGTAGCCCATGCAGAGTGGATCGCATGCGTCACGTCCACCAGCCATTGATGTGGGGTCGTTTGCTGGGCTCAGAAAACAAAGCATTGTATTTCCTTGGCTCCTAACAGTCAGGAGAGGAGAGTTTTAATCCTCATAGCCCAAGCAACTTAGAATGCATCAAGCACGTTCAGCCAAGCACCCTGAAAGAACTCCTGGCAATAAGGTCAAGTCTTGCAGCTTGGACACAAGGCCAGGCAGACTGGGAGGCTATGAAGCACGTCTGCAAGATGATGGCAGTTGTGTAAAGTGGAATGGTCTGGTCAGCCAGTTGTTGGACGTTTCTAATCACGTGGATCATGTGAAAGATGGTGATAGGTCATTGGATCATCATTCCAGACATCGAGTTATGACAGGCAAGTGCTTCGCTGCCGTGCCCAGTGGGCCCTGCCTACCCCTTCCCAAGGAACCTTTCTCTCCACCTCCATGCTGCCACCAACGCCCTCCCACGTGCATTCACAGCTCCTGTTCCACAGACATGGCGTTGCCCAGAGGACCAGCCATGCACACGACCCCATGTGCCTGAGTCAGCACCAGCCTGACCGCTTGCCTACCCTTCAATGTCCTGCCCCCCACATGGCCCCATGTGCTCTGTCTGCCATGTGCCTGTGCCAGCACCAGCAGGATGTCTGAACATCCCTCTGCACAGTCACCTGCCTTCCCATGGAAACCCCACATGACCTCACGTCGCCCCCCCACATGGCCCACGTGCCTAAGATAGAACCAACAGGATGTCAGATCGCCCCCCCCCCCAGTCCACAGACGTCATGCATCCCCATGCACCCTCCCTATGCAAACCTCCACATGGCTCACGTGGCCTGCCCCAACCGCCCACACACATGGTTTCACATGCGACCCCACATGCTCTCTCTCCACATGGCCCCACGTGCCTGTGCCAGCACCAGCAGGATGTCAGATCGCCCCTCCGCACAGTCCACAGCCGTCATGCCTCTCCTTCCCTTGGCCTGCACACGCGCTCCCCGGACCAACAGCAACCGAACCGCATCCGCAGGAGCCATCTGCAAGCAGGGGACATGTGAATCGCCATGTCAAGTTTTACATTGTCTCATTTGCATAATGCGTTCATACTCGGAGAAGTGAATGGATATGCTGGCGGTGTAGTCGGCTGTAGCAAGGGGGGCTAGGTTCTACACCAAGCGTAAGTGGCCCAGCGCCACCTATTCAGAACAACCGAGGCACTTTCAAGCCCATCAACCAAGACAAGAACGGTGCTGACACAGGGTACGACTTCTGTACTAGGGAATTGTTCAAGTTGACTTTGCGGTTGTTGCTTAGGGTGCAGTGGTGACCAATAGGTCACATATTTTCCTTCCCCCCTTGCCCCTGCTGAGCAGTCCTCCTCGGACTGAAGGCCATGCAAACAACAACAACAACAACAACAACAACATGTTTCGACCACATGTTTGGACTAGTTTGGACTAGTTTGGACTAGTGACCTGGATGGGCATGTATGCATGTGGCAGTGCGGCATTGCAGATCCACAAACCGGCCCTGAAAACCAGGGTTCTTCATAAACCCTAGTGAAACCCTGCCTGTGCCAGTATTGTTGTAGGCATTCTTCATCGTTCAGTTTAATTATTATGTCGAGAATTATCAAGTATAGTATGTGCTTACCTGGGCCGCAAGCATCAGCGGTGTCAGTCCGTCCGAGCACCTCTCCTCTATATCCGCCTTGGCATCTAGCAACATGCTAATTATCTCAAGCTTGGCCGCTGGGGCGTTGCATGCAAAGTGGAGGGGTGCCATTCCGTTCTTGTTGACGCGTGCTTTCACGTCCGCCTGTAGTGTGATGCACGGGTGACAGAGAGTGAGGAAGAGTGAAGGCGGACAGTGTTGGAAGCAAGCAGTGGAGGCCTGCCTGCTTTTGAACACTGTTCTGTCCAGTTTGGATCGGAAAACAGATAGTCTTACCTCAGTGCTGGTTAGCAATCAGACACTCGTGCTTGGCGTAGGCTGGCTGACTTGCCACGTCATGATGGCTGTGTGGCTGATTTTGCTACACAATCACTGTTTGTTTGCGTAGCGCTCCTGAGATCTAGAGGCTGGGCATCAATGCACAACCCCCATGTGTGTGCCTGTGCACAGGGCTCCATACCTGATGTCCCACAACCTTGAGCTGCTGAGATCTATATCATAGGGTGTGAAACTGATTCCGGTGCATGAACAGCATTTGCCTGGTGCTAGCAGTTGTTGTTCTTGAAGCTGTAGCGAGACGCAACCATTTGGTGCAGTTCACGGACGAATCAATCCATCTGCTCGTGATGATACAACATCAAACTCACCTTGTTGGCTAGCAGTACTCTCACTGCCTCTGCCTGTTGGTTCCACACAGCTATGTGCAGCGGGGAGATCAACCCCTCGTTGGACGTGTTGTTCACCTGTGCAAGTCAACACACACCATCAGCTGTACCTCCATCAGCTACACCTGTGCACACACACACGTGTTGTTGACCTGGGCAGGCAAACACCATCAGTTCAACGAATGAACATAAAACAATACACGACATTAGCAGACTTTGCCCCTGATAGCAGGTCCTGTCCCACCAACTTCCTCTCTCCCGGAAATTGCGCCCATGCCACAAAATGCCATGTTAACAACAGCAACCCACTACGCTTTTGAATTTCATGATTTGGGTTGTTTGCTCCAATCCATTTGCAACTGTGGGCCAGAAAATCCATTGGTCCGTTAGGGTTTTTCCAGTACTTAACCGGCCCCGATGACACTTGACGCTGACCTTTGCGCCTGCTGATATCAGTAGTTCCATCATTTGCACCGCCCCTCGTTCCGCGGCGAAGTGCAGTGGGGAGCGGTCGCCCAGGGGTTTGACGTTGGATGAGGGGGCGTGGCTGTACAGGGGGTTCTCTGCAGGCACACAAGTAAAGTGGATAATGTGGGTCAGTGGCTACCCGCAGTCACATTTTCACGAAGTTATGTGAAAATCGACCAACGTTATCCATTTTACTTGCACATATAGCGTATAATGATGTGGTTAACAATGATAAAGTTATAGACTTGTTCGTTTTCCCACATGGCGTGCGCCACGACCCTGCCACCCCATCGAAAAGGCCCTTCAGACCACATCAACAGTTCTGACGCTAACAGGCTCACTTTGGCGTACACATGTGTGTGTGTTACGTGGCCTTCAGTCCGGGGAAAACTGCTCAGCAAGGGCGGAAGGAAAACACTAGTGTTCCTATATACTTTGGTGTACACATGCGCTGGCTTAGACATAGGCTCTGCCTGACCTGTTCAGCCTGCAAAAAGGCCCTGCCCGACTGCCTGCCCTGGCCATATCTTATGGAATAATAAGACCCTCACAGGCCCTGCCCTGGCCGTATCTTCTGAAATATCAAGACCCACACAGGCCCTGCCTACAGCCCGTCTGCCCTAACCCAGCCCCACAACCCTGCCCAGCCCTGCCGACCCGCCCAACCTGCCCATAGGCCCTGCCCATTGGCCCGTGCAGCCAGCCTGCCTGCTCCGGCCGCATACCTTGTGATGCTGCTATGCTGGGGCATGGCGCCCATGAGGGACTGGCTTGGAAGTTGACCTTGGCGCCACCAGACAACAGAGCACGCGCCTGCATTGCAGCAATGATGCAATGTATAATATACTACGTTATGCAGGGCAAGTATGGGAGACCAACGGTTCATGCGTGCATGAGTCATGTGTAGACCAACGGTGCATGGGTGCGTGTGCCATGTGTAGACCAATTGTGCATGGGTACATGAGGAATGCGACACATGCAATTCATGCGAAACGCAATTCATGCAGAATGCAGTTCATGCAAAATGCAGTTCATGCGAAATGCAATTCATGGGCTGGGCTCAGAAAACAAAGCATTGTATTTCCTTGGCTCCTAACAGTCAGGAGAGGAGAGTCTTTTTCCTCATAGCCCAAGCAACCTATGGAGTGCATGTACGATGACCGTCACACCTTATCCTGTGCGATAATGCATTGAATCACACGTTTCCTAGCACAATCCACACCACCACCAACATTCAAGCGAAAAGCATGTGGTTTTGCACAATCCTGACACCACCAAAATCATCTGCACACGCACCACATCTACCCCCACCACCACCACCACCACCTCCCTCTCCCCACACATACACCATCATTGCCAGCCCCACTGCCACTCGCTCGCAACTGCCATTGGAGAGCCCAACACACTGCACCTGAAGAACCCAAGTACCACCACAGCACTAAGGTCTCCTTCAAACTGTCAAGGCATAACTGCTTCACATGCATCGTGCCGATGTTGCTTGCCCCGCTGCCGCAAACTCACCACTGACACATCCGCCTTGGAAGCTGCAGTCTGCAAAGGTGTCATGATCCGCATGCATCATGTCACTCTCACTAGCCCACTGCCACACCCTCCCCACTGCCACGCCCACTAGCTCACCCTGAACCCAACAAGCGCCACAGCACTCACCACTGCCAAATCTCCCTTAAAGGCTGCCGTCTGCAAGGGCGTCATTCCGCTGGGGTCGAAAACGTCCAGCTTTATGCCGCCCCGCCGCACCAGGGCAGTCATCAGCTCGGGTAGGCTCTCCATCGCAGCAAACACAACCAGTGACTGCGACAAGGCCGCAACACTTGGTGTTAGAAATGATTGCTCCTAGCATAGTGCACGGTATGCAGGCTCACTCAGTGATCATCATTAGTTCACTTGCAAGTAAGGTATGAGATGGGCACAGACCAACAGCACATCCTTACACACAGCATACCTTCTGTTATCCTCCCCTATGTTACGTCCCCTTGCTCCAGCCCTCAAAACAAATACACACACACACACACACACACACATGCGCACGCACGAAGACACACGCGCACACTGCACGCACCTGTAAATTCTGTACGTTATGCAGTGGCATCTGCACCTCCTTGTTCGGCACATCCATGCGGCATTTTGCCCGCAGCAGCATGCGAACCACCTCATTTGGACCCGGGCCTGTGCCCTTAGCAGCAAGGTGCAGAGGGGTGTTGCCATCCACGTCTTGAAGACTGACGTCACCACCTGTACACATGCATGCGTGCATGCATGGGTACATGCATGCATCTAGACATGCTGCACGTGCATGCGTACATGCCATGCGAACAGGTGATGAAGCGATCCCGATTCCCATTACAGCAGTTGGTATGGAGGGCATGTGGTGCCACAGACATGCACATCTGCTGACACCATGCACGACTTTGCTGATTGCTGCTGGAACCATGAATGTCAATAGCATGCCTCTAGCAAGCTAACTGGGCCATGCATGATGCACATGATGGTGCGTGCCATGTACGTGTACATGCACGAGCCGTCCACACAAGTGCATGCTGCAGCACATGACCATGTGTCTTCTGTGTCCGAGAAGAGCATCGGGGATCCATGCCTGCTATTGCCAGAGTGTGGCGGCAAGGCGCCCACCTTTCTCGCGCGCTGGGGCTGTGCAAAAGCCCTGTTGCCACCCTACTCCAGCGCCAGAAAGGGCTATCCATTTGACTAGAGAGCGTGGCGTACGCAATTTGCCTGCAGCGGTAACCCTTTGTCCGCACCTGCATTTATGATGAGTTCAAGTGCTCCCCTCCGCGCAAACTGTGCCGCTGTATGTGCTGGCGTGCGTCCGCGCTTGTTGAGGGCATTCGGGTTTGCTCCAGCTTTCAGCAGAACCTCCACAACTTTTTCATGGGGCCATTTCGCTGCCAAATGCAAGGCGGTCTCTAACGAAAGATTGACGGCGTGTACATTGGCCCCGGCCTTCACCAGCGCGGCTGCTGTGCGCTCTGCTCCGTAATAAGCAGCAGCGTGCAGATACGTCCATTCGTTGCTGGGGTCTTTGTCGCAAACAGCCACCCCACCGCGTTTGATGCGCCGCACAGAACTGGACTGGCAGCCGGCTTTAATCAGCTCAAATAGGGTGAAATGGTCATGATTATTGGGTTCCTCGTCACTAGAAGTATCCTCGGACTGATCATCGCCGATCTGCTGTGCATGTTCTGCGGCAGCGATGGCAGAAATATTTGGCTCCGCAACCCCAGGCGTCTGCTCCTCGGCAGCCGCCTCAGGCTCGATGGCTGGTTCCATGCTGCTGATATTCTGATTGCTGTAAGCTACAAGCTAAGGTGGCTATGCGTGGGCTTAAGACGTTTCTAGACGTAGAGGATGACAGATTTAGAAGGCTGGGCTAATCTACAACTGCTTTATCACTGCCAAATTCCCAAGTGTGCAAGATGTGGGAGTACGGTGCTTGGTGCCCTTGGGGTTTCTGGGTGTGTGCCGCACATCCATGTCATGTGCATCACACTTCACCCTGTCAATCCTTCCAAAACATGCCCGGCCATCAGCGCACATGCGCATCACGGAGGCGTCAACACCATCTCGTACATTGCATTTGACCCGGCCTCGGTTGGATCTGTCTCTTGATCTCCGGCACCATGTCCCATGCACCGGATAGTCCGGGCCAAACTAGCAAGCCTCCTTCCAACAACCTCGCAGCCTTGGGCCGCATCGTGCCCGATCGCGACGCTTTTCGAAGGGATTTGCTAGCCATCCTGCCGGGGCAGGTGTCCTATCAGCCCATCACAACTTCAACGCAACTCGATGGACTGGTGCAAGCAGTCCCAGGCTGCACGCCCACTCTGCCTCTGCTCGTGCCCAGCGGCCTTTCACGACCCCAATTTCTCGTGGCCAGCCAGTCAGCATCCTTGCCCTTCCTGCCTGCCTACTCCAAGGCTCAGGGTGGGGTGGTCTTGGACCGGGTTTTGGCAGAAACGGGCGGTGACAACTGGTGGAGCACCATCACTGGAAGATTAAGGGGCCAACGGCTGATCAGACAAAAACGCAACAAGGGATGGCGCAAGGCACTTCAGGTGTGTGCATGCATGCACAGTCAACCCATTGACACTGCGGTATACGCCAGTGTTTGTTTCTAGCACATGCTTGATAATCATCTGCTGGCCATTCAAGCAACCAATCGCATTCAATCAACCAACCGTGACACATCCGTTATTCAGTCAAAGTGCTTCCGTCTCAATTTCAGTAGGCACGGCGTTGCAGGTTAAATCCCAACCCAAAGTATGGTGTTAACGCGCTGTCACCCTAATGGTACATCCAGGTCACACTGTCCTGCGCCCATACCATGTCTTCTCATCTTAGCATTAAAACACTCACGAAGGCACTTATAGTTATCAAAGCGCATGCAGGGGCCACATTGCTTGTTTTATCATGGTGATGATGCCATCATGATGGACACAACCGGACAGGCATACAGCTTACCATGTGGGTGTTTCAACTGCGGTACTGCATGTGACAAGTGGTTTCGCAGCATCAAAACCACCCGTTACGCATGTGCCGCAGGACCCCACGTGCTATGCCTTGGCCGCCCACACCTCAGCTAGACTGCCAGGCGGCACCCTGATGCGTGCAAAATTCACCTACGAGCCCCAGCTACCAACCACCAACCAACCAACTGCCACGTCTACGGTTGCAGCACCATCGACCCCAGCACCAGCTGGCAGCAAAGGCACTCCTGCTTGGCTTCCGCACGTGATGGGTCACATGCGCTATGCATCAGGAGCAGCACAGGTAAGGCTATGAATTTAGTGAGCACCTGCTCATTGAGAGCTTTCCGCCAACTATCTGAACTTCAGATTCTGTTGGGTGATCGGGAAGGCTTAGGCTTAGGCTTAGGGTCAGGGTTAGGGTTAGGGTTAGGACCCTCAAGCACTGGTCTCCCCATGTGACGCATCCCCATGTGTGAGCATCCCCATGTGAGGCATCCCCATGTGAGGCATCCCCATGTGTGAGCATCCCCCTGTGAGGCATCCCCATGTGAGGCATCCCCATGTGAGGCATCCCCATGTGAGAGCATCCCCATGTGAGAGCATCCCCATGTGAGGCATCCCCATGTGAGGCATCCCCATGTGAGAGCATCCCCATGTGAGGCATCCCCGTGTGAGGCATCCCCATGTGAGAGCATCCCCATGTGAATCCCCATGGTATCTTAGTGGGATATGTGAGATTGGCGCAAAACCAGTGCAAACTGGAGCCAGGAAAGAACCGCGGACGTGACAAGCGAGCATATCCAACGCTGGTGGTGCTGCCAAGTCACTGATGAACGGGACGTGAGGCATGAGTTAGAAAGGATAAGGAATAGGATGTCCATGGCAGCAAGCGATCGATGTTTATCATCACGGTGGTCACCAAACTCGCATCACTTGCAAAGTCGGAATCAAGAAGCGCGTTCAGCAGTGCTGACACTGCTTGCCTGGCATGTTTTTTGCGCGCTTTTTTGCAGTTGCGTCGTGCCCTGGGCTCTGGTACTGAGCTAAGGCTGGAAGGCGGTGCCAACTCCCCCGCTGTGCTGACACCCGGCTGCGGCCCGCCTGCCGCCCTGCCCTTCCATGCAACCTTGGAGCTAGGCACTGCGCCCAACCACACGCACGCACTGCACTACCGACTGGGAGTGCAACACATGGTGGGTGGTGGTGGTGGTGTTTACATGGCCTTCAGTCCGGGGAGGGCTGCTCAGCAGGGGCAAGGGAGGAACGAAAATAGGTGACCTGTTGGTCACCACTACACCCTAAGCAACTACCGCAAAGTCAACTTGAACAATTACCTAGTACAGAAGCCTGTGTCATCTCCCAGGACTCAACTCTACAGCACACATGGCGGGTGCGCTCGCATGACGTGGGTTGAAAGCAGCCCTGCATGCACTCAATGGCAGGTGGTGCGTACATCGCCCGTTTTACTAAGTATAAGCACGATGGCCCAGGTTATCAGTTGAATTGCAGTAGGGCAGTACAGGAGGGCAGTACAACCCTAACAGTACATGGTGGGTGCGCAAACACACAGTTTGTTGAATACCGCCTGGGCGTGACATGGCCTTCAGCAAGTGCACATGGGGTATAAACCCTACCCTTACCCTACCCTCACCCTACCCTACCCTACCCTACCCT
>QAXH01006498.1:0-17054 GCA_004335635.1 Chloromonas sp. AAM2 | reverse complement strand
CAGTCAGTCACGTCCAGGAAGAGGCAGCCAGGCTGCACCAGGGCTGAAGGTCAGAGAACAGGGACAGCATTCTTCTACTCATTCTGGGGCTGATTTACAGCATACTCTCTCGCCTTGTTTTACCAGCTTCAGCCTGCCCGACATCGCCAAGTAACGAGTGAAAGCGAGACATGGTCCTTTCGCCTTGTAAATGTTCAGTTGTTAGTTGTTAGTTCGTGTTGTTAGTTCGTACGTGGGCCTGAGCCTGAACCTTGGCAAGGTCAGAAGCTCTTGATCTGAAATGTGGCGCTAGTTGTGTTCTGCTGCGTGGTCCTTGCGAGCGTCAAGGCCTCCCAAGAAAACAGCTTCAAACAGGATGCGGACACCTTCGGCATCAAGGCCTGTGAGAGCTTGCGCATCGTATGTTCCAATGGCGCTGTGATTGCCAGCATGGAGACACTGTGCATGGCATCGCCGTCAATGAGAGAGAACATCGAGGTCGCGCTGCGCAGGCTAGCCGCGCAGTCACCATCCATTCACGATGTGAGTAGCAGCTTCTGTAGGCATCCTGTGTCCTTTACGAACAAGACAATGCCGATGTCATGAAGCCTTGCATGCTACTGCTACCTGGCGTGCTGCACCAAAGGGATGCAACTTCGCAAGCATTGGCATTCCAGTGGCCCATGAGCATTGTACCTTGGTGATTCAATCGCATCGGACGTCGCGGAACGTCACAGGTGGCCATAAACGTAATCCCGTGTTGCGACTCATGGATGCACCCGCCTGCAAATGGCCGCAGGAGCAAGCTGACTTCGGTTCCCTGCAGCCTGTTGAGCTTCTGGTACGGTGCACTTCAATCGACAGTCTACTGCCGCACTGCTATGCAGATGCCGGACACGTCAGTCGTTGAGTGGAAGGCGCTGCTGAAACACTTGAACCCTGGTAGGCCGCTGAACAGTGGGTAGCTTGTACGTGTGTAAACCCTGCGCAAGCATGCTGTCTTCGGAATGCACTCAAACCAGTACAAGCGACCAGCTACTTTTGACACAACCAGGGGTTTGGGCTTGAATGTTCGGCCTCTTTTTTGCGTCATTTGGCGTCCTCGTTCTTTCCTGCTTTTTTTTATTGTCTGTGTGTTTGCTGTGGAGTTGCAGTGTTCCCTCGGCCAGTGTTGGAGGTCAAAGCCATGTACCAGATACTTCCGCTCGCACACAATGTACGATGCCAGTGTGTGAGGGCGTGGTGCATGTGAGCAAGGCCCAAACAACGTTGGGCATCCGGGCCAGTTCTAGTAGGTACGTCTCCTAGGTAGAGGGTGCAGTTGCTCGGTAAAGTTCATTGAAAGTGGTGGTGAGATTATCGGATGTTACTGTGACGCTCGCGTGAGCCCTGTCACTTTGGTAGTATGTATGCTAATCTTCCTTCGCTGGTTCTTCCTGTGGGACAGGTGGGCTCACTGAATCATCTTTACGCAGGGCTATGCGGTTCCGGCCGGCTTGATGTAATGCTTTTTAGAGCCATTACACCATCAATAGGCAAGTCCATGAAGGAAGGAGCGTTGAGAATCACCAACTGCAACCAACACACCAGCAACAGCGCTCACAGTTGCAACCAAAACACCATCAACAGTCAAGTCCATAAAGGAACGTACGTTTGAAATCAACAACTGCAACCAACACACCAGCAACAGCGCTCAGAGTTGCATCCGAAACACCATTAATCGGCAAGTCCATACAAGAAGGAGCGTCGAGAATCACGAACTGCAACCAACACACCGGCAACAGCGCTCAGAGTTGCAACCAAAACACCATCAGTAGGCAAGAATGGCTAAAAGGCTTGATGTTGTCCTAACAATTCACGTCCATGTGACCTACGCAACGTCCGTTTGACTGTTGTTCGCTGGCATCCCTCGGTGCCCTGCATGTGCCGCTGCAATGAGAATGCGATACTCACAACGGGTAACTAAGCATGTGACACCGTGACGGTTGACCATCGACTTGGAGAGGAGTAATCAGGGAAACGCCGTGCGACACACGCAAGGATTAGGCGAAGAGCCTTTCATCTTCTCCCACACAGTTCCATATGTCTTCGTACAGGTTGGCATGGTTAGTTGACTGCATAGACACCCTGCTCAAAGATCAACTATCGGACGCGTTGACGATGGACCCCGACGAACCCGGCTACGTCATCAGCTGGCTGCTAGCAGCCGATCGCATGAAGCTGACGGAGGCGTTAGCCATTTGCACAGCCTTTGTTGAACGCGGCAGCAAAGTAGAAGGCAAACTAGCTGTAGGGGCCGCGAAGGTCACAGGTACAGGCAAGAGTACAGACAACGGTCGTTGTGCAATCGTTGACAATGACTTCTGGTGGGCAGGTGTACAGTTGGTGGGTGAGCTGCTTGTATACCTTGTGCAAGTTATCATACTACCTGCTTCTTTTCTGGTGCTTGTAATCATTGTCGTCATTGAAAGAAAGGGTTTGCCGGTCGGCGTAAGGAAGGAGGCCAGTAAGTAAAGAGGCCATTGTCGTCATTTACCTATCTGGCCCCCGCCATGGGTTAGAGCTATGGGAGCTACCGTATGCTGTTATCTATGGTGTTGGCTTGTTTGCCTGGGTTGTGCGTTTCTTGTTAGGTGTGCCGGTGGCAACCATCAAACAGCTTGCCATTGATGAGTCGGCCGTTGCACAGACAATGCCGAGACACATCTGTCAACACCTGTGTCCCGTGACGGCTTCCCTGATGTAACAAGCCTGAACGTGATGTAAAAAGACTGAACCTGGGTTTTAGTCGGGAATTAAGCCAAACAATCGGCATCCGCCGATTGATTCAAACTTTGTACGAAGATTGTCAGCTCCAACTAATTTCAGGGTTCAGGTACAAAAACATGCTAGGGTTTAGCCCATGTAGAAGGTTTAGGGTTAAGTCAATTGCCTGTGCGCAGCGCTGCTGCAAGGCCAGTTGTACATGCGTCATTCCATTGTGCTGCAATGCAAACATCTATCCAAGCTCAGCGGTCGCTCGAGGGCTGCGTCATGCAGCCGAGACATGCTCCAAGCTCATGGATGGCATGAGTGGCAGGGTGATGGTGGACAGAACATGCATGAGGAGAGCTTGGAGGAAGAGGAAAGGGATGAGGAGCAATGGCAGGAGCAGGAGGAAGCGCCTGGGCAGGCATGGGTCGAGGCAACGGATATACAGCAGCAGACAAGGACAAGGCAGTTGCAGTCAGGGAACAGGCTGGGTTGTGATCTCCATGCAGCCTAAGACCTGCGAAGGAGATCCCTGCAACACAATGGCCTGCTCCTTCCAAGCCAGGGCGGTAAGTGTTTGGCAGGCCGGTAGGTACTGATTGTTACGGTTATTTTTCCATATCAACGGGCTCAATAATTTACCTTTGGGTTAACGCTTGTCAGTGTTAAGGCCGTATCAAAGTGTATCATGGGCTCAATGAACTCACACAGCAGCAGTTTAACGTGACAACCGATCTGGAGAGTGCATTCTTCAGGTGGGCTTACAGGCTGGGGTCGGGTGGCAGGAGACATGCTGATACACGCTGCCCTCGCCGCCTCTAGTGCAAAGAAATTCAACCGAGCAGCTGGCTGGCGATGTGACACTGTAACCCAAACATGTTAGTTTGTTGCGCTTGGGTGCCAGGTAATCAGACCCCAGTGATTTTAAAAGACTGGAGCAATGTTTACACCGCATAAGAAACGAAAACGCACCAACGAATGGCGCCAACAACACAAACAGAACTACCTGAACAGCAGGCAAAAGCTGGTGTCCCTTAGGACATCAAACCTCATGGCAGGCAGCGAGTACAAATCTACAATAGGAGGCCTCTCTCATTCCGAAACAACATCAGAATATTCTAGAATGCTAACAGGGGGTTTTTGAGGGTGCTAATGTCCGGCAATGGAAATCCTAGCCACAGGATTAGCAGACTTGCTAGCAGGTATGCCAATGCACATGGTCACGGCTGTTATTGACTGCAATCGTCAACTTTTACGTTGGTCTTGGTGACCTGTGGGTATCAGCACGATGTTGGTTCTGTATGCTGTAAATCGGGGTTTGTGCTGACCGTGCTATGTCCGGCTAGAACGCTGCTAGCTGGTGCTTATGGTACCATCCACTGTACCGGATAATCCTAGCACACCACACTATTCCGATGAATACTTGAATTTGTGCAGAAAAATATGCGGCCATTCGTGCAGAAAGATGTGCACATCTTTCCATGCATGCGGCTGGGGATACAGGGCTCACACAAAATAGTGTGACGGTAAGTAAATTTGGGTTGAACATGGCAGGCACTGGCAGCGTGCGTCCGGACAGCAACGTCTTGTTTCGCTCTGTGATGCCAGGCTGTACGAATGACGCATGGAAGGTTTTGATGAGGCCGCTGAGTTCGTGCATGCAGGTGAGGATGGGAGGGCATACCAACAAAGCCAACCAGAGTGAGAAGCCAATGAAAGGCAGGTAGTCTCAGAGTTGAGGAGCACGACAGCTGTTGGCCGGAAAGGCTGTAAACTGGAAGCAGGCGGAAGCAACAACTGCTAGTACTACCCAAGGGCGCAGGCAACCAATCATTGAATACACGACACAATGATGAATACCCTGTCAACCAACTCTGAGCAAGGCACAGACGGAAAGGCGGCGCTCTGCATTTACAAGGAAAAGAAGTAAAAGACAAAACAGAAACTGTTACATGAAAACTGCAAAGCAGGAGTATAACAAGGGAAAGAATGTGCATCGTCTTGACCATCATGGAGGCTTGGCTTTGCAGCCTCCTGCCACTGTCTGTCGTCATAAAACTGGGTCAAAAATTCTTTTGGAACTGCCAGAGCCATCTGGGTTGAGGTTCAGGAGCTGTCGGTGCACCATGATCATGGGTCATGGGTCTGCCCCTGAGCAGCGTCATTTCAACCGAGCTCAGGATTTGTTCGAAGAGTGCGGCAGGGTAGCGACTGCCTTGTGTGCTTGAGACAATGCCTTGGGCACAGGGTATTCTGCCGCTGTCTCTCGCGACGAGGCAGCATTGAACACTGTTATTCGCTCCTGACTGGCGTCCTTTCGCTCTGAGCGCACGATCTGTAAGGGCTGGCTTCCGCGCAGGGCTGGCTCATCTCCTGACACCTCCATGCACTCGCATGCGCAGCCCTTCACTGCTGGTGTGTGGCAAGCCATGCACGCACCGCCTCAGCCATGTGACCAGCCACGTGCTCCATGTGGGAGGACAGAAACGGCAGCATGGGGTAGTTGTGCACACAGCCTTGCTCTACCACAAGCCGACACACCGTTGGTGTGCTGAGGGGGATTGCCGAACCCGTCTGATTCTCTGCCGTTTCTAACGTTTCCACCGTTACATCTGTGCCACTGCTGGTGTTGGAGGGAGTTGGCCGTGCGTGCGCAGGCCTCTTGTGGCTAGCTTGGAAGGAGCTGTTGAGCGCATCCACCCATTGCATCTGCACACAGCCAACCATGGAAAACCGGTGTCGGCAGAATAGATCAGTTCCCATTGGCTGAGCACTGGTACGTAATACGTGCAGGCACTGGCCTGACCCAATGCACACAAGGCATGGCGTGTTTTCTACTGACTTCCGTGAAGGACATGACTGACCATCTCAAGCAGTGTGGGACACACATGTGCTCCCATCTGTTCCCTGGACACTGCGATGCATAGCTAACGAATATATCCATAAGAAACCACTACCACTACCACTACCTGTAACAAACCATACTGCCAAAACACACATAAGGCTACCAAGCCACTCACGATGTCCGGCAGCAGTATCTCCTCCCCTCCCGCCATGACCAGGCAGGGCACGTGCATCACACTCCGCACAAGGGCGGTCACACATTCAGCGGGCGGGGAGCGGGCGGGCGAGACCAGGGGGTCGGTTAGGCTCGAGGGGCCGAGCGGGGCTGGGGCGGCGGGCGGGCCTGCGGGCGCCAGAGCGCAAGCAACCTGACCAATCCATGGAGAGATTTATCAGTCCGCTAGAGGTTAGCCAACCTGCCACACCCGCTCCTGGCTTGTCCAGACCCCTCTGAAGCGCCAGCCCTCTACCACATTTGTCGCTACCACCCACACCTAGCTTATCCGCTTCTTTATCTTGCAGTCAACCCCTTGATAGTTGGTTGTTTGCATCCTCAGCTCATGCCAATTCCTTACCCGTGCCAAGGAATCCAAACCGCCGTGCCTCTAGCTCAAACCCCCGCTTAACCCTGACTCCCACCTTGTAATCCGGAGGTAAGCGGTGATGCCTCCGGCTGCAATGCACGCTGGTCGGTGGGGCGGCGTGTGTCCTGCATGGCTGTGCGTGGCGCACCCTGGGACGATGTGCCCTGTGCATCACATGCCTCACGTGCGTCACGTGCTGGAGGCTGCTCACATGGGTTAAGTCGCACGTACCAGCCGGCCGCTCGTGCCAGGGCCGCTGGCCGCAGCAGGTCCGCCCGCAACCGCTCCCTCTGCCGCGCCACACACGCACAGCTGGCCGCAGAAACGCCCTCACGTGCGGCATCACATGGATACACGTGGCAACTGCACGCGCTGGCTTCCAGGGTTGAAGAAACGGGCGAGCAAAAGTCGAGCCACGGCGAAATGAGCACCATGGCGGCGCATGGGGGGCATGCAAGCGGTTTCTCCAGGGGCGTTCCTGCTGACGAGGCGGTGGTGTCCGACCAGCTGCTGCCTGGTTCCACATGCTGTGCAGAAGCAGGAGGGGCTTTGCCAGGGGCTGGCGCTTGTCTCGCTGTATGCTGCACGAGGAGGGAGGAGACCAGCAGGTTTCCGCCCGCGGAGTCGCCCACTGCAACCAACACACCAGCAACAGCGCTCAGAGTTGCAACCAAAACACCATCAATAGGCAAGCCCATAAAAGAAGGAAAGTTGAGAATCACCACCTGCAACCAACACACCGGCAACAGTCAACCACTTGAAAACGTTTGGAACGACCACACAGGCGTTTAGAGACACCCATTGCAACCAGCACACTAAGCCAGCGCGCCTTGGAAGCGTTTAGCAGCAGTCGCTGCAACCGCAACACCAGCAACTTCAATAAAGCATTTCATGCTCTGCTCCCTTTTCCGTTGTCTTTGGCTGCTCAGGGCAAGTCAGTGTGTGGCCTGTGCCGGCCTCCATGCTTTAGGCAGATGATTAAGAGCTTGGCCTGTCATTCATCATCGTCATTACATAGTTCAACCCACGGTACTGCAGCTAGACACAATATCTCTCCAGGAATTACGCGCCCGACAATCGTTCAGCCAAGAAAGCTCACTATAACTGTGACCTGGCCTGTGACGTTCAGGTATTACGTAACAAGCTTGTGTAGAGAATTGCCATGCATGAGCAGGGGATTATAGTCAGAGACTACTTCAGGTTTTGTTTTGTCGTGTGCTATGGTCAGACATGAAGATGCACGCAACCGTATAGCAGAGGGCCCACATGCACGCAAACGCTAGAAAGCAACACACAAGACGGGAATGAACGCTGCCCTGGTACAACTGAGCAAAGAAGGGCATGGCTGTGTGTCCCTGCCCGACTCACGAAGCAGTATGGCCGGGGCAGGGGCTGCGGCCGGCGGCTGGGCTCCTTGCCCCGGTCCCATGTCCATGTCCGGAGACCGCTCCCGGCCTGGACCTCCCGTGGCCACAAGCCACTGGATGGCAGCCGTCACCTGCATGTGCATCATGTGCGCCATGTGTGCCACGTGCAGCATGTGCATCACATGCATACCATGTTGGGATAGCCCACACTGTTGCATGAGTGCATGTGAATCGCATGTTGGTCACGTGATGCAGTAGCACAGGTTGGGTCAGCCCACACGACAGCAGGTGCACCCCTGTTGGGAACCGTCCATGTACAAATAACAGGTGATATCTGTCACTTTACACCAGGGAAGTTGCCTGACGACGCGCACGGGATGGGCACCGCCGCGGCCTATCCTGAGCAAAACAAAAAACGAATGAGGCGAACAGAGCAGGCATGACGGGCTGACCAAAGGTGTGGGGATTGGCGTGTGCGCGGAGTGTGCTTATCAAGTACTGAACGTGCCAGACCTCACACTGGACTGGAGGGCGGTGCGGCTGGTGCCGTGGTGATGTTTGTCCAAGGTGGCTGTGACACCGTCAACCGATGCACCCGGCAAGATGGAATGTTCTTCAAAGTCGCAGAGTCGTTGCAACATGTTACATGTATATGTGTATTTACAGCAGGAAAGCCGTCAGAGGACTCCGAACTGGATGGGCACCGCCCTGGCCTACCTTGAGCAAGAAAGCAGAACAAAAGCAGGGAACAAAGCAGGCAAGACAGGCCAACCCAAAGCAAAACAGGACAGAGCCGCCGAAGTCAAGGTCAAAGACTAGATCAAGGGACGCAAGAAGGGCCAGGAGACCTAGTCAGTCAAGTCCAGGAAGAGGCAGCCAGGCTGCAACAGGGCGGATCGTCAGAGAACAGGGACAGCCAAACTGCAACAGTGGCCATAGGGCATGGCTCGGAACACTGGCATCTAGGCTGCAGGGTCAGGCTGACGAAGAACCAGACGCCCATCGTGCAGGCAAAGAAAGCTATGATCCTGGCCCAAGGCCCGCCAGGCTGCAGGCGGGCTGCCGGCATGGGCTGTCACGAACTCGACATGTTGAGGCGGTGATGTTGTGTTGCGTGGCCTTTGATCTGGGGATTACTTCTCAGGGAGGAAAGGGGATGAGGACGAATCCTACCCGTCACCACAACTGCACCCCTGCTGAAAACCGCGTTGCTGACGCCCGCCCGTACCCTCAGCACAAGTTGGTGATCCGCATGACCACCGGAGCCGGGATACGTTTCAAATGATTGTCTGACGACTGCGGACACTTTTGGCGAATCCAAACGTTTTTGGCAGTGTTTTGGTGGTTTTGGCAGTTTTGGATCCTAAACTTTGATTAAAAAGGGAATTGTAAGTTGCCTATTAACTGGATACATTGTAGCAAGTGATAAGTGCCATGTTTAGCCAGCAATGCAATAGATAAAGCAGGCCAACAACAGGGTCAAAATCGCCAACATTGCACTTCTTCGGTTTCTAGCCTAAACCTGGAGACATGGGACGGAGACATTCGAGATGGGAGACGGAGACCGCCCAGAATCTGCCAGCTGCGGTGAACATGATGATTCGTAATGCTAAGCATGGCCCTGGGTAAACGGGAAAGATAACCTGCAACGCCTGAGGACATCAAAACGAGAAGTGCATCAACCTCAGGTGACTATCAGTTGTCATAACCGACATGACTATTATTATCTTGTTGTCACCTGCTGCTGTGCGCATGGAAAACGGTGTTTGAGCGCCAGGACATAGTCCAGGGCCTGCAGGCGAAATTCCTAACAGATTCCTAAACATCTGTTCTCGCGGACGTGTGATGTGAGTTTATGTGCTATGATGACCTATCTCACGGACGTCATCCCGTCTAACGAGGTCTGCGGTCAGCACAGCACCTCGAGGGGTTGGCCACCACCCTTACTATCCAGGTGGGTCGCAATCCCGTTCACATGTAGGTTGGACGGCCTTATGTGAATCATGGCCCTTTCATTTTGCTTCCTAATAGGGGGCAAAACTACTCGCAAGGCTGGATGCCACATGTGAACGAACTTCATCATCTAGGCGTGGAATCTCGTCACGTCACCGTCGTCGTCGTCATCAGTGCGTCACACTCGACTATGTATTAGTTACCATCACCTATTATTCATCCCTGCCCTATACCGGAGATACGTATAAGCATTATTATTCATTTATTTGACATCACCTGCTGCTGTGCGCGTGGAAATGGGTGTTCGGGCGCCAGGTCGTAGCCCAGGGCCAGCAGGCGAGCCCTCACGCCCCTGGCTCTGAGCAGGCTTAGGAGATGAGCCAGGGAGCGTGTGTACATGGTGGGAGTGCCGGTCACCATGGCACCGCCTGATGGCACAGGGGCAGGCACGGCAGACAGGCTTGAGCAGACGCGATTTATTTTCTTGCGCAAGGTGGTCGGGACGGTGACTACCCCAATCCGTTCTGCGTCCTGTGACGGCCTCCCCGATGTCAACAGATGTATACCGACAGGAGCATCATTGTCTTGAAGCATAGGCGCATACGTCGAGTCCGTGCGTGGGTCACTACCATGGCAGCTCATCTACCTGATGGTGTTGCAACTACCAGCTACCGCTGTGGCGCCGTGCATGCAACATGGCTAACAACATGGCATGCAGGCCATCCAGGCCATTTCTATCACACAAACCTTACATGATGGCTATTACAAAAGCGAGTGTCAAGAGCTGAAGCCATGCAACTGGCCTTGAGCACCCATGCAAGTTATGCGATAAACAAAGTTCGGTGTGAGGCCTTACCATGCACGTACAGAATCACCGCGTCACAAGATTCGGAAGCAGGGCCAAGGCTCATGAGGACACCCTTGGCATGCTGCTCAACCCGAAGACCTTTAACAAGGGCTTTGGCGGCAAACACGTCCATCGCGCCCATCAGTTCAAGCAGGAGCCGCTGACTTCGCAGGGTGCCGTGTTCAAAACAGCAAGCCAGTCCTTGCGCGAGGCCAGCCAAGCACAGTTGCTTTGGGCTGCATTGTGCCCGAGCCACGGACCTCCCTGTGCCGTAGGTCGCCCCAAGGCATACCAGCATGATGGCATAAGGCAGTTCAATTGCATCTTGCAAAAAGTGACCGAGTCCCATCGCTTCACGATGTTTGTGCGTGACGTGACCGCCAGTCGTACATTCCTAGAAAGAAAAACTCCTAGGTACAGTGTGCGTTCTAGAAATTCGGCTACGCTGCTGCAAGTCTCTGGAACAAGTTTGCTTGCGCGAACATCAATGTGACGTCATTGGTGGGCGTTAAGCGTTAGGGACAAACGCCTGTTAGGGTATATACTTGCGTTACGCTAACCCTTACGCTAGGTTATACCTGCGTACACTTCTTGATGCACACTGTGCTTCCCCCAATGCCTAAGACGTACAACAACATTGCATACTTTGCAAATGCGCACATGCTGCTAGCACAAAAAGCGAGGGGATGTACCCCATCATTATGATCATCAGTGATTTCAATGCGTGGCGATCATACTCGCGTGGGGATATTTCACTGGGAGCAAAACGCCCAAGAGACCTGCACCTCTGCCAGCCAGAGCCTTTACATACTGGTAAGGAAAGCCGTCAAAAGACACGAGCTGGGATGTGTACCACACCCTGAGCAAGAACAGAGACTGCTGACTCTTCCGCTGACATAACTTGACTTCTCATCATCAATTTCTTCTGCGTCCATTTTTTGGTGCTTTGCGAGGTGCGGCCCCTGGAACTCGGCGATGCGCGAGTCCAGGTGGGATGCAAGTGTGCTACGAGGGGGCCGGCCAATCTTTTTGTCACTGCATACCGGTGTATGTAGGGCAGGTGGGCTCGTTGAACCCTTATTACACAGTGCGGTTTTGGCTAGAGGCTGATGTAAGAAGCAGCAAGCCAGACCGGCAAGCCGGCCTTCGGAACCACAGTGATCACATGGCTTCATGAAGAATCCACGGAGCCAAGCAACGAGAGCAAGAAAGCTCGAGCAGGCTGGTCCTTTCATTTCTTTTTGCTGCTCTTAGCTGGCTTAGCTTGTGTAGCATCCTCCTTAGGTGGTCCCCTGCTGAGGATGTGATAGCCCTTGCTCAAGGGAGGCGAGGCCTGCAGCAGGAGGTGCACAAGCAGCGTGTGTGTGATTGCCCAATAGTTAAGCAAGCGAGCCGTCATGCAGCCGAAAAACAATCAGAAGGAAGTGCGCTGGTTGGCTGGATTCCAATCACCCAGACTTGCTGGCTTGCTGACGATGGTGATAACTCGCATGACGAATGTTATAGCTTGTATACTGTGGTGAACGCCAGTGCATAGGGATGAGCAGGACGCTTGCATGCATAACATTCCATACCAGTTAATTTCTTCCCCATACCTTATCTACTGTGTACTTCAAAGTGCGGTACAGTGCGTCTGCTGGTTTGTTTGCCAGCAGCACTGTGAGCACAACTCGGTCCATAGCCGCCTCCCAGGCCTGAGGCAGGGCAAGGGCAGCAAGGGTGAGGCACATGCGAGAGACGAACTTTGACACCGTCCTGAACAAGCCTGAGCAACAGAACGTAGTAGTGCCAGTCCTCGCTGATGTAACAGCTCCATTCCCCTCACATCCACAACTCCATATATATGTATTTACAGCAGGAAAGCCGTCAGAGGACACGGAACGGGATGGGCACCGCCTTGGCCTACCCTGAGCAAGAAAACAAAACGAACGCAGCGAGAAAGCAGGCAAGGCAGGCCAACTGAAGTCAAAGACTGGGATGCAAGAGCTCCAAAAGTCCTGCCTTGCCTGTCCCCATAACTCCTTCCCACCCTCCCAGTTGGTCACACGTCACTCACCATGTCCTCCGCCAGCCCCATGAGGCGCGATGCCAGGCCCTGCCGCTGCCAGCCGGGTGACACCATCACCTCGTACACATACCTGCATGGAGCACATGGGGCGCGTGGGCACGTGTGAAGAAGCTGCCATGGAACATATGTGGCACATGGGTCACCAGCATGTGAAGAAGCTGCCATGCAGCATGCAGGCCAGAACTGTTGTCCTTTACGTATGCTGTGCGATGAATTTCGAGTTACTGTGACAACAGCAGCACTGGGACGCATGGCCATGCGTGCGAATATTCATGATGCTGGCAGCGTGCTTGCATTTCCTGTAACACTAACATCAGCTACGGCCTGTGCCCTCCCAGTAAGCTGGCACCAGTCGTATGCAGCCATCAACGCCACATAAATATACACTCCTTCTCGTGAAGTTAACTGATCGGTTCCCGCCCGACTCTTGCCCTCGCTGGCATCGTCCCCGTCACCACCACCACAACAACAACACCCACCCGCAACCACCCACACACACCCGTACTGAAGGCCATGAGCCCCACACCCCCTGCACCAGCCTACTCACAACACGGGGTCCTTGCTGTACCCCTCCTCAAATCGGTAGTTCAGGTACGCGGCTGGAAACCACCCGTCAACCCCCGCCCCTCCACCCCCTGTGCATGCAGCACCTGGTACGCTCTCACTCCCATCTCTACACCCCACGCCAGTGCCGCCATCTGCCGTTGCCACTGCCCCACCCTGTTGGTTACTGTTGTCGGTTGCTGCAGTAACGTGCTGACCACGTGATGCATGCGCACCACCCGCGTCCCGCTGTAACTGCCGGTCATCCCGGGGGCTGTCCTCTGACATGGCAGCGCCAGCTGGCCTGTCTGTGTGTGCGCACGGTTGAGTGACATCCGCAGCTGGAAGTGTGTCTGGCTGTGTGTGAGGTGCAGCTGGTTGTGTAGGAGAGGTTTGTGAGCTTGCCCACGCCACTAGGAACCGCGATGTTGGCTGCATGCATGGTAAGGCGAATAAGGCACAGTGGCACAAGCAGCGTCAGGACAACCCTGGCAAATCGTCTTCATCATCTTCATCATCATGCAGGCGCCAGGGCGCAGGTCACGGAGGAAGCAACTGGATGCTTGCAACTGATTGGTGCATGCACAGCACGAGATGCTGGCATACCTTGCGAATGATGCGCATGTGTGATGTGCCCCGGTGGAGTGAAGGAGTTGAGGGTCGGTGGGGGCATTCTGGGCTTTGCTGACACATAACCGAGGCACTGTCCAAGTAAACTATGCAATCGAGGGGACAGGCCTTGACGACAGCTGCTGAATGAGCCTCTTTTCATTTGATTGTGAGCCGTGTCTGGGTGGCCCCCGGCTTCAGCTGACACTTATTCACAGTGAACGTGCATGGTGAACGATGTACTAGTAAAAATCACAGCTGGCCTTAATTGATTGCGTGGCTTCTGAATTCCCTTTGCACAGTGCTATGCGGTTTGGGCTACGCTGATGTGATGCGTCAGGGCCCAGAGCCATTGAAGAAGCCACGCAGTCAAGGCCATTTGTCTGCATGTTGTGCAAGCTGGCGAGTGTATGCTGCCCCTCTGCTCTTTGCCGTTGCATTTGACCTCCAACTCTGCACGTCCTCTACCCGACTGTGCGTACATTCCTAGAAAAAAATTCACTTCACCCACCCACCGCCTTGAGCTGCTTCCTCTTGTCCTCATCCCTCCAACCCCACACCGGCTCATACAGCTCCTTCAGGGAGTCGCGCACCAGCGCAAACGCCCACTCATGCAGCTCGGCAGGGAGTGTGGCGGAGCTGCACACATGGCAAGCACACTCATCACCATCACCATCACTGGCATTCGCAAATTTGCCCAGGGCACGTTTTCAAGCAATTCATAAGCGTGGTGCAAGACCTCAGCGAGGGCAGCGAGGTGACCACCCTAACCCATGCTGGTGACGACCCACTACCCACTTGCCTGTAATGTTTGACGCGTATCGAGTGGTTGGATGGCACCTGAAATGTGAGCTTGTTCTCCAACGTTACTGTGGGATCTACGATGGAATTCGCTTTCTTGAGCAGAAGGGCTGTACGTCCACTAACAGCTGAGCTGCGGCCTCCCTGCGTGCGTTGCATCGTAAGTCTCTTTTGGAAGTCCCTTACTGCGCGTTGCATGTCTGTATGTCTGGCTCGCACATCCACCTCCCGACAATTCAAAATTGAAGTTACATCGGTTACAGTGTGTCGGCAACTCGTATGATCTGTCTCGCTACGTCCTGCGGACGGACAGGATTCCTTCTTTGGCACGTGTGTCGGAGTCTCTGTGGGTTGCTCCAAGAATGGCATTACGCCCTTACACCGTGGCCATACAAGTAAAGTGGATGATGTGAACAGTTTTTTTTCAGAACTCTGCAGAACTCTGAGCTGTTGAACCAGAAAGCCCATTGTCCGTTATTTCTTTGAAGTTTTAAAGCCTGGGAAAGAAAAAAAGTATGCATGCGAGGAACTACGGTTCCGTACGGGTGAGTACATGCGAGTTTGTTAGAACAACTGATTATCATCTATGATTAGTCAAACAAGAGATAGTGCATAACAGTTCAGTAATGGGATAGCCACAAACTGCTTACAAGTCAGATAAGTCTTATCGTGCTTCTTAAATTATGAGTACACAATTATCACAATTATGAGTCTACTCAAAATGTTGTGTCTGGATGGTGTTGACAATCAGCTTTGGATAATGGCGACTGTGTAGGACCTACTGTGTATGCTTATAGGTCAGATGCAACTGACAATTTCTGATTGACCTTTTTGCTTAACCTCTGGCTTGGTGCTGCATGTTTTCTTCATCAATTCTGTGCATCCCTTCAAGTGGCGTTTTGCGAGGTGCAGCCCCTTATGCGCGAGTCCAGGCGGGATGCAAATGTGCTATGAGGGGACCGGCCAATCACCTTTTGTCGCTGCAAATACCGGTGGATGTGTAGGACAGGTCGGCTCTCTGATTCCCCTTTACACAGTATGTAACCCAGTGCTGTGCTAGGCTGATGCAACCCAGCAAGAGAACCAAACAGGTGGGCGAGCAGACCACTAGTAGTAAAGGGAAAGAACCAGCAGACCCATGTGGTGGTCACCCCACGAAGCGCCTTCCAAACAGCACCTCGTTAGCATTGCAGCATATGATAACAGCATTGAACATTACCAGAACAACAAAGCATTGCAACTAAGTACAGCATAAGACAACTAGTCACAGAACTTGTCACAGAACTTGTTTCATTTTCCAGTATTAAAATTGTCCAAACGTTAAAGGGATAACTGCCAACTGGCTTGAGTTAGTTCATGCTTCAAGTGGGTGCGTCTGGCGGGGTGCATGATGGGCAAGGCTCATGCTGGGCAAGCGCTTCACAAGCTGATAGGGAAACCTTAGACGGTGCAACGCAAGGCAGCCCCAGCTTCGTTCTCATGGCCTTCCACTTCCTGCAGGCAGCATCCTGTTGCTGTTGGCCTCCTGCTTGATTGCTCCCCATGGATAGGGCTGCTTGGGGTGCTCCTTCTTCCAGTCACACTCTTCTTCCTGGTGATGGATGGGCTCAGCCTCAACTCCCTCACCACAAGAGCAGACTGCAAGAAGAGATGGAGTGATGTTGAACTAAACGCTGGTCCACCCTTCCTCACAGCCCATGAGCCTATTTCAAGCTGTGACAGCAGGCGAGGTGTGTTGCTTGTCCTTAATGCCACCCTCTCTATTCCCATTGAGCATCATTGAACAAAAAAACCAGAACATTACAGCATTGCAACCACTGCTTTCAGCATTGCAACCATAGCATTTCAGTGGTTAGAAACGGGTGAAACGACCCTCCATGCATGATTTGCAAGGATGACCGTGTCTGACAGATCCGAAGAGCAAAACACAGATCAGACGGGAACGTTCTGGCTGAGTGTTACCTGACCATCATTAGTAGGTAGGCAGTGGAATGCGGGGTATGAGCAAGCCATCGTTAACGCCTGAAAACGTGGATGGACATCTATATGTGTATCTATATGTGCCTATCAGGTCATGTAACACACCAACAGCAACAAAAAAAAGATGTTTGCCAGTTCTGGGACAATTTCCAAGAATGGCACTGGAGCCAGTGTGTGGTGGCAGGGCGAAACCCAGACTCCCACGACACACACAGTCTCGTCACCCACAACATGCGTATACGCGCGCAGCACACAAGCATGTTGAAGAGAGTGAGGCAACTGGAGCACTTGGTGGCGACTTACATTACTGAGTTCTGACTCCTGTGTACCACTGTACGTGTGCCACACTGGCCCCACCGGCGTTTCTGGAAATTGTCCCAGAACTGGCAAACCTTTTTGTATTCAGATCCAAATCTGAGCCATTTGTTACAGCAACACATTTCCTATTCGTCATCGTCTGACAACACAACCCCGCGCCTCTTGGGCTTGGCGGCCCGGAGGTCGGGGGGCGGGGGTGCCAGCTTGGTCTTCCCCTTGGGGGGCATCGGCGCCCCACCCTCGTCATCACCCTCATCGTCCTCGGCACCTGAGTGCAAGAACATGCATACACTGCGCAGTGATCAAGCCGTCACGAGACTCACATCTCAGCAGTGCATGTGGGCGTCATAATCACCACACATAATATGCATGATACACACAATAGCTGACAGTGGATCACACCATATCTT
>QAXH01006496.1:279-10725 GCA_004335635.1 Chloromonas sp. AAM2 | reverse complement strand
GCAGCTGAGCACAGAGCTAGGCATCTCAGGGTATCAAGACAAAACGCACCCGTGAGTGACCGGCAGAAAGCCAACTATTTGCCCATGCCTGCATATCGTGAGCAACTATCAAAATTCAGGCAAGAGGCCGATGCTCACTCCACACTGCAAGGAAGCATGTCGTTGCTCTTCCTGACATACGCTTGCTGCATTCCTCCAAAGCGTGCTGAGGTGGGGACCATTCACATTTTCGCTACGGAACCTTCAGTGGCCGAGGTCGATGCATGGCCAAACCACATTATCATGGATCGTTGTGTGATGCGACCAACGAAACAAAAAACATCAAAGCACGAAACCCACAGTGCTGGTATAACTGAGGACCTACAAGAGGAGTTCATGCTGGTCCTGATTGAGTCTTTGCAACAATGGCCCAGGGCGCATCTGTTTGTTGATGCAAAAAATCAAGCATACGAAAACAATGGCTTCTCCAAATGGGTGAGGCGGACTACAGCTCGGCTGTTTGGTGACAAAGCACCTGGCATCAACCTGCTGAGGCATAGCTTCTGCACCGACTTGGATTTCAACAAGCTGACATGCGCAGAGCGCGATGAGCTAGCCCTTCGTTGCGGCCACAGCTCGACAATGCAAGATCAATATCGTTTCCTCTCCCTGGTGTGATATTGTAGCGTGCAATAGGTGCTCCGGAGATGTCGACTCACGCATATGCAACTTAGCATATCGTGACATTCACCCCCCCTCCACTGGGATAGGTCACATCTTTCCCCGCCTACGCTCCTAGCGCTCCCGGGACTTGTACCCAGGCTGTGGGAAAACACCCCGACACTGTCCACTCTGGGATTCGAACTCGCGTCTCTCAGCGCCTACGGCCAATCGTAAAAAAATAAAGAAGAAAATAAATAAAAAAAAGAAAGGAAAAGGTTTTTTGGCTGCACATGGCAAGGCTGAACCTACGAGTGTTTCATTTCACAGCATTCCTTAGCACTGACCTGACTTGCCTACTAACCATCCTTGCACACTATCCTGACGTCCCTAACCATGGAATCCGCACATCATGGATGGAATGAGGGGTGGGTAAAGTCGACTGGAATGGGGTGGGTCGCTGTCACTGCACGGTGCCAAGCGGAGTTGAGTGCAGCAGGGACACCAAATGATAGAGGATCTCGTTGAACACGGTACGACTGTGCCTACACACCTGTACAAAAACTGAAGTGCCGAACGTCATGAGGGAGTGCAGACCCAGCAGCACGATCAACGCAAACATCAACTGATTGCGCAAATTGGAAAAAGTTTCTCGCAGTAAAGGGGAGTCTGGCCGTGTCAGCAAGGTGTGGTGAGGCCCTTGTGGCCATCCGAACGCCTTCTGAAAGCATCCCGTAAGCCATAAATGCTGTCCCTTGCTTACATCAGCCAAGCCATCAACAAAGAAAAGGACAAGAAATCAACAAAAAAAGTTCTGGGACAATTTTTAGGAACACCTTGGCGGATAGCACTGTGTTAAGTGGCGAAACCGCATAGCACTGTGTTAAGTGGATTCGGAGAGCCACTTGTCCAACACATCCACCGGTATATGCAGAGAGAGGTCAAGAAGCTCCTTTGTTCTCACAGACGTCGGTGATCAGATCATTACTCGGATCATTTGCCAAAGTTGTGCACAGCCCTACTGCTGGCTGTCTCGGTTGGGAACGGAACAACAACAATAATAATAACCTACGAAAAGGCACATACAACAACAAAAACAACAACAGGTCCGTTCAGACCAGTCCGATCGGACAACACTGAGGAATTGTCTCAGACCTGGTAAACATCTTTCTTACTTCTAAATGGACAACAACGACATGGATGTGGAACACAACTTTCACACAGTCAGGTGCTGTTGACAGCAGCGCCTCAGGCCACAGTGTCCGGATTCCAGCAGAACTTGTGCCCATCCTCCAGCGCGTTCAATGCGGCCATGTCCGCCGGACTCAGCTCCCAGGTGGGGGACAGAAGGTCGGCAAACTCCCTGATGCGCTCGGGCCTGACGGACTTTGGGATCACCACACAGCCCTGCTGCAGGCCCCAGCGCAGCAACACCTGCAGGCCCCGAGCAGCTTGGTTGTTGCGTTAAGACATCCTGATAACGTTCCGAGTTTCCTACACACCTTTTGACGAGCCGAGGCATTCCACTGACTCAGGCCTCTGCCCTGATGGTCTTGCACTGCGGTTACTCCTGCATGTGCTCCCTCACACATGCGCTCACTACACCTGTGCCCATGCGCCCCACCTGTGCGGGCGTCTTGTTGATCCGCGTGGTCAGTTGCCGCACCGTGGGGTGGTCTGTGAGCTGCCCCTGGCCCAAGGGGGAGTAGGCCACCACCACTATGCCGTGTGAGCGGCAGAACTCACGCAGAGCACTGCTGGGCCTGAGGGGGCAGGGCAGGGCAGGGCAGGCAGTTGGCCACCAGGCAGTCCTCCTCCCAATGGATTACAGCCATGTACACAACCATGACAACTGTTCGACACGTTGCAGGTTTCAGAGAGCAACATCTGCGATTTGGCATGCTGCTTCAGTAAAAAGAAAAGAAAAAAAGAGTAAAAAAAGTACAGGATGTGGCCTTACTCAAGTCCGATCAAACTCCCATGGCTCCATGGTGGGTCTACCACACTGAGGCCAAGTACGAGCACCTGGATGCAGCCCTCTGGCATGCTTGTAATCCTGTTCCGTGTGGCATTTCCTGAAACTGGACCCCACCAGTTGCTTTGAAGCACAGGTCGTGGTGTGTGGTGGTGTTTGCAAGGGTGCTGCCTCACCTGCGCGGGTGCACCTCGATCTGGTTGACCAGGGGAGGGACCTGCGCCGCCTGCAGGACACGCACCCATCATCACACCTGGATGACCACTGCACTGGTCATGGCAAGCTCCTGGGCCTAGCGGGCAGCTGGCGGCTGGCCTGGACCGCCTGACAGACACCGAAGGAGGCTGTTGTTCGCAACTTCTGTGGCCTGATAGTCTGGCCTGGCCTGGAGGACTCGTTGGATCCTGACGGGCTCGTTGCTGTGCCTGGCAAGCTGGCCATACAGGCGACCAAATGTGCGATGGCAGTGTTGAGAGCATTGACCCATTGCTCGTTGGAGGTCAACAATCGAAAAGTAGGACGCTTGTGATGGCATGATGCTGTACAGAGTGCATGGACTGTGCACTCTTCAGGTTGCACCTGGCCGGCCTACCTGCATGAGCTGTCGGAGATGGTGAATCTCAAAGTTGCTGACGCCAATCGCGCGGAATATGCCCTGCCTGAACACACGGGACAAATCGGGACGGAACAGCATGGCAAGGACGAGCATGTCCGGCAAGGGGCATTAGACACAAAAGAGAGAGATGCTGCTCCAGACAGACAGGCAAACAGCAGGACAGCGCTGGGTTGCATGGGCAAAGGATCTGAAGAGCAGAGTACAACCTCCTATCAGCAGCTGCCTGAAAGTTCAGCAGGCGATTGCGGCAGTAGCTGAGATGTTCAGAGTCAGGCTTTCAGGGCAGTAGTGGCAGCAGCGGCCCTTCATAAGGTTAGCTGCTGCATGCTCGCTGTTGGCAGTCACATTGCACATGGCCTTGTCCAACCCGCTCAGGGCGGCTCACTGCGGCAGGTTCATATATGCCCAACTTGCAACCAGGCCGGCGCATGCTTCATGAGGGTCACATTGGATTGTGTCACCGGGTCAGATGGCAACACTACTTCTCACCCGTACATGTCCTCCATGACCCTCCATGTCTCCTGCCTCAGCCGTGCATTGGCCTCAGAGCCGACCGCAGTGTTGGAAGCGCCTGCAAGGGCACGCGAACAACATGTGGTGTGCCGCTCCAAGCCGTGCTATAAGCAGGGCACTGTGACAGCTCATGCGATGGCATAACGCCAATCCTGTTGTGGTGTCTCAATATCTACCCATCAGTTGCTTAGGACGCGTGCTTGGCCGCAGCACCACCATCACCATCAATTCTGCGACCCAATCCGGTTAGCAACATCCCACACTATTGGCCATCTCAAAAGCGACCATCTATTTACCATCTCACCAGCGCAAGCGCCATCACTTCTGCCACTCAGCCTTGTCAGCCGAGGCCCCCACTACATGTCCTGACCTGGCCAGTGAATGAGCGCCAGGTCCACCGGAGCACCCAGCTTATCCACCATGTCGCGGCAGCCCTGGAGCGCCTTTTCACTGCCTTGCTGGCTGGGGGAGAGCTGCACCCAGGATGCACAACAGGACAGCTGTGACAGGTCACGAGGCACAAGCAGTGTGTGGACAACCGCGACAGCCAAACCATGTGTTATATCAGCCTAGTTGAAACCGCATAGCACTGTGTAACGGGGATTCAGAGAGCCCGCCCGTCGTACACATCCACCGGTATGCACAGTGGCCGGCCTTGCAAATCTTTGTACAAAACCCATTATCTGTCACTAACAGCTGTGTTGTGGCAACAGTCACCTGCCCACTCTTTTCCTTTCTTTCATGTATACTGCCAGCTGGGAAAAAACTTCAGCGATGTGGTTGTGTAGGCTCAATAAAAAAAAGGGTGCCAGTTCTGGGACAATTCCTGGGACTGATGCTGGATCCGGTGTGTGTCAGCAAAAACATGTGTATCAGCGTGTGTCCAGTGACAGTTTCAAAATTGTCCCAGAACTGGCAAACTTCTTTTTTTGGGTGCTGTCATGAGAGTTTATCCTTTGAACGCATGATTGACACTCCCCATCAGGGATGCGACATGCATCGGATGTGCATACTGCAACGTCGATCTCCGAGCTAAGTACATGCACCATACGCCACCCAGCCCCTTGGTCCCATCACCTGCCTTTGAGCACACGAACACCTCGCTGCGCGGCACGCCGCTGAGCCGGATGCCCTCCGCTACCAGTTCCTCGTTCCTGGGGAAGAGCACCACACCACTGGCTGCTGCGTTGGTCAGTAGGACTGAATTGCTGCTACTTGCTGCAACAAGACTGAGCAGAAGGGTTTGCCTGTCCCTTGCTTACATCAGCCTAGCCAGAACCGCATAGCACTGTGTTCAGGTTTGGTTTGCTCCATTGTGCACAAGTGTTTGATGTGCTGAAGCTTTGGCCTGCTGGGTTTTTGATGTTGTTGATTGAGTGCCCAGCACGGCCCACCACCTTGGCTGCCCATCATTGATTGCCCATCACCGTTGTCCCTCCATACAGCCATCACCTTCGTGCCTGTCACCACCCTCGCACCTGTATATGGATGCCGTATCAACACTGCATCGGGAACAAAGCATGCATCACAGAGTGCACTGCATGGGATGTTACGTCCAGATGCGTTAGCGTTATATTGCCGATGTCGCGGCTGCGGAAGCGCGAAATGAAGCATGTCCCGGACTCACTGTCGGATGCCGGCTTGCAGTGCTACGCACACAGCGTTCGGGACGTCGTTTCCGAAGGCCTTGTAGGTACCGAGCCCCAACGCGGGTATTCTGACGCCATTGCGCAACGTGAGGGTGGTCTGAGACATGTCAAGGACCGGGTCTGTCAAGCTGGTGAGTCCCTCTGCCTCGTGGCTTGCCTGTGATGTCACTGGTACCATGTTGTGTACTATGTGTAACACGTGTGACCTGGCGTATTCAAGCTGTGTGTCACTCATAATTGCATCTTGAGATCTCCCTCATGCAGGTCGTTGCTGAGTATCCTCACTGCTACCAGTGTGTAACAGTCAGTAGTCCCGGGAGACCATCAGCCCAGCCGGAACCGCAGTATTTGTAACATGTGTGGCAGCACGTAGCTGAGGGACCCATGACACATAAGCATCGTGAGGGGGTTGAACATGCTGGTGGGCACAGGTGTACTCGCAACGTATCACAAACGTTGATAGATATGCAGTGCACAAGGAAGAAATTGCAAATAGGCGCCCTATCGCCACACAGCACCCACCTTCTGTGACTAGCGCAACGCCAACGGGACCAGTTGGAAGCGAGCCTCAGAGGTGTGTGCCACACAGGCTTCGCATTTGGCTTGATTGCAGGGTGAGTACCAGCTGGACAAGGCGGGTGAACGAGGCGAAGGGACCGGCCAGATCAGTCTGTCATTGCACACCAGTGAATATAGGACAGGTGGGCCCTCTCAATCCCCTTGACACAGTGCTATGCGGTTTCGGCTAGGCTGATGTAAGTATGAAGGTTTAATCGCCCGTCAACGCGCCCATACATATAGAAGGACTCAACTAAAAACGCGTCTCGGGTTCCGCTTTGCCTTCGGGTTTACTACGTAAACTCCTCGGCCTCGTTACGCCCTTGACCTCGGGGTTTAGTGCGTATACCCTGCGGCCACCTAGTTAATCTCATGCGGTCCCGGCTAGATTGATGTGAAATAGGCGTCCCATGTCGGCGTACTGAGCCCGTGCGCTGCCAGAATCAGAACTGAAGGGCAAGCCAGTAGACAGCTTTCGCTCAGACCCAGCGTTACACGACATTGCACAGGTGCGAAACCCAAAATGACCAACTGTAAGATGCATGACGACTGCTGCAGCTCTTTGAGCACAAAACAAGTCAGCAAAGTGCAGCTACAGGGCGTGGCAGCAGAATACTATACACCAACCCAAGTGAAATTATCATACAAGAAGACAGGCAAACCCAGCAAAACTAACAATGCCAAAGCAGTTCCCCAATTCCGGATAGGAGGCAGTAGAATGAACGTAAAGCCAAGATGCAAGCCCAGTATGACATGCCACAAACATGAAACTACAAGTTAACCATCCTCAACATGTCAGCATTCTCAACGCTAAAGCATACGAGGCAACGTCAGTATGAAAAAGGGTCACGCGTGTTGCCATGCCAAGTCGTTTGTCGTCATGCCAAGTGGTTGGGACAAGGTTCTTGAACACATGGCAGAACCCCGGGCGTCCATGATATCTAGGCCAAGCACTGAGTTCTCTAAAGAGTCAATGGATGGGCAGAACCTGTTAGGGTCACATGAATGAGTCATGCGATCGGTCACATGCGCATTTGGGTCGCCACCAAGCACTGTCCGTGTGCCGCTAAGGCCTTGTGTGTTGAGCATACGTGTATCGCAACAGAAGTCTGACACAGCTGAGGATATGGCTCGTGTATGACGCCTGTCCCAACTGTGGTCCAAGGAATCTGATTGCAGATGGCAGAAACTTGTCATGCATTGAAGGCGCCAGTTGCTGTGCCAAGCTTGGTTGTGCATGTTTGTCCAACACCTCGGAGAGTTAATGCCGTGCCACTCGCTGGCAACGGTTCGTTGTCACAATCCAGGCATGCCAACTCGTTCCCATATGCACTCTTGTGAGCGGCCCTGCATCCGTGTCTACTCGTCATGCACAGTCGTCCTCAGCCGCTTCCACTGCTCCTCAAGCCAGTCGTGGACGTCACCCTCCTCTGATGCCTCGTCCAGGCTCGGCCGGGTCTGGATGCTCTCCTCCACCGCTTGATGAACGATGGTGGGCTGGTAGCCGTGCTGGAGGAGGTGTAGGGCTTGGGCTGCCTTGATCTGCGAGCCAGCGCGGGCAGGGACTATCTTGTCCATGCAGCGAGGATGCATCCATATGGCGCGCAACTTGGGAGGCAGCTGTAGGTAAAGGCTGCCATTTGAGTACGCTGAGCCTTGATACATGAGCAGCCAAACGTGGATTTTGTTGTGTGTTGTGTGCTGAGGCCCTGGAAGTCAGCTATGCGTTGAATCATTGGCAGTTGCGTGCGAAATCTGATTGTGTTGAAGGCAGCCCTAGGGTTGAACGTGTGTTACCCTAGCCGTTTGAACAGTGCCGCGTCAGCACGGCGGCCACCTCAAACTGGCCCACCGACTTCTGGCATTCATTCATTTGTTGGCAAGACAGGCGCTCGCGAAGGAGATCGACAAGCTCAAGAGAAAGGCGTGCCAGGCAAAAATCAATTTTAGTCACCTGGGTTATTCTTTGCTGCAGCCCGGGCAGAAACTCGTTATTCCACGCAGCAGTCTCCTCGCAGTGCTCCGCAGGCTCCTCAGGATGGGGAGTGTACCCATCACCGTTGACCGCACGCCGCAGGAGCGACCTTTGAACATGGACCGGTCTGGCATTAGTCAAGCCGCGGTTGTGTGCCACACTCGAGCGCCCCAGGCTTAGCATTTGGCTTGATTGCATGATGAGTGCCAGCTGGCAAAGTCAACGTTTACGCGTTTGTGGTCGCAGGCAGACTTTGACAATCGACTCTGAAACTTGTCACAGCCCGTCACACCAATGGTATGCAAGGTATACCAGTGTCCGTCCACTCTTCCCCAGATAACGCATCATCTCGACTTTTCGTTATCTTGACTTTCCGTTGTTCGTTGACGATCCGGCCTGTGAAAGCGATTGGGCGACGACAAGCAAGTGAGCCTCCTTCACCAGGCTGCCTGCCTTGTCCTCGTGCTTTGGCCTTGCCACATCGGATCAGCAACACTACCCACTAGCCATCGACTTTCAATAAAAAAAAAACACTCGAGCCTGGGTCTTGGAAGCATCGGCAAACCAATAAACACAAACACAGTCAACAGCACAGGCAGGCTGACATGGCATCCAAGGATGGCTTTGGACTGCGCATAGTGGCCTTAGCCACGTTCGTTGGTTCCTTACAAGCGGTGACCTTCATGTTTGCCTTCACGGTGTACAGGCTCTATGGCTCCATATCTGATCCATGGTGGGTAGTGCAGTTGCTAACCCGACCGGTGCATTTTCATCATCATTACCCAAGAAAAGGTCACCAGCCACCTTTCCAAATTCTATTACTCCTCCGTCTCTGGCTGTGATTCCACTCTGCCTGGTTGACCTGCCCATCTGCTTTTGCTGTGAATATTTATCGTCTGCAACCAACAGCACATGTCTTTCCTCATGATGTGACCACGCAGGGGCTTGGGTTGCGGTGCAATCTTTCTATTTCTTGCGTTGATACCCCTCCAGTGGACAGACGGCGAGAGAATGAAGGGCTTCATCCGATGGGTGCGTCAGTTGGCTTCTCTGACAGAGTGAGCGCTGGTGTCGACTGCTCTTCCGATGTCATGATGATGTTGGTGTTGTCCTGCTCATGAGTGTGAGCGATGACGTGTCACCTGTGTGCTGTTCGTCACAGGTGTCATTTGTGCATGGTGACTTGCAGGTGTGCCAGCTAGCTGGCGACTACTTCCCTGTCACAGTCATAGTTGAAGGTGGGTGCTGTGTGATTCCTGCATGTGGTAACTGCAAACGGAAATTCTTGTTCTATTATTGGACTCGACGTGTGCACTATCATAGTATGATCTGGTCTGACTCACGCAGCACATGGAAACCGCCGGATCATGATTAAGTATGAGAAGCTCAGGGTGCAGCGTGCGTGTGTGGGTGCTGTGTTGACTGACTGACTGCTGGCCCATTGGCCCCTGCAGATGCGCAGGCGTTCCAGAAGGGCCAGTCGTATGTGCTAGCGCTGGAGCCCCACTCCGCCCTGCCACTGGGCATACCCATAGTGTTTGCAACACAAAGGTGACTGGGGAATGGGGCTGGCACCGATGGCTCTACATGACGTGTGTGTTAGGCTCGGCTCGGCTGGGACGGCAGGGTGGGGCCATCCAGTGCTCTCATTAACATGAGCAACGGTGCTTGGGTTGGACTGGGATAGTGATGTCAAGTGCTCCATACGTGCTGCATTAAGGTCAACACGCGGGCCCAGTCCTGGCACAGCGTTATCACAGATCTGACACTGGTTGCTGAGGGGGCACCAGACTTGCGCTTTGGCAAGCTGGCATCATGGCATGGTCGTATGCGTGTGTGCTGCCTGCAGTCCGTTGCTGCCTGCCCCATTCCAGGGCGCCATTCACGGCATGGCATCCTCCATTTGCTTTGCGGGTGAGTGCATACTAGGGTGAGGACAAGGATTGGGCTTGGGCCAGTGTATGGGTTAGGGTTAGGCTTATACATGCTAAGAGCAGCTAGGCAACATACAGGAAGCACAGCTATGCGTCTGTTCACCCAAGATTTTATGCACTGCTGGATATGCACATTGCACAATCACAAACCTTGTCAGCTGCAGGCCAGTTGTGGCAGGTCATGGTGTTATTTCACGTGGTAGCTTGCAGCCATTTCCAACTGGGTGTAGACAAGCCAAGGGTATCAGGATGTAGGCGGCTCACGCTTCTGCTGCAGTTACTGTTAACACTTCAACTTGTGGGGTTGGGCTTAACCACCCGGCCTCCTTACTTACGCCGACCGGCGTCTCCTCTTTTTCTAACTGGCGTCAGCTCGCCCTCTCCGCCTCATCCATCCCTGGCTTGTGCGCTCCCTGCTCCCTCCTGCAGTGCCCCTAGTGCGGCAGTTGTGGTGGTCGCTGGGCCTCAGGCCCGTGAGCCGACAGCTGCTGGACTCGCTCCTGGCGCAGGGCAAGTCCGTGGTGCTGTGCCCGGGGGGCGTGCAGGTGGGGCTGGTGTCGCAGGGCAAGTCCGTGGTGCTGTGCCCG
>QAXH01006495.1:0-20977 GCA_004335635.1 Chloromonas sp. AAM2 | reverse complement strand
GTACGTAGTCAACCGCTCGTCTCGCCTGGTGTGATTTGTACGTAGTCAACCGCTCGTCTCACCTGGTGTGATTTGTACGCAGTCAACCGCTTGTCTCACCTGGTGTGTTGCACTCAATCAAGAAAAACCTCCTGCTTCTCAATTAGTCAGTTATCCGTCGTATATGGCTACCGTCAGTGGCTGCTTACCTGGTGTGATGACCCCAATCCGTGACCAATCCCCAGAGAAAGCTGCATCCACCAGTGCTAACTGAACCTACAGTGCGAGCAGCAAGATGCCACGCAGGTACTCGACGCGCCACACACCAACAACATGGGGATCGGAAAGCTGACCAGCACAGAGTCAGTTCGCCACACATCATCAACGTTTCCAGGGAACATGTACAACTGTGTGTGCACCTGTGCGTTTTGAGTTGCCTTGCAAGATGGCTCGAACAGCACACGGGCCGTGACTTGTTCTGCAACCCGGGCTGAGCAAGTAGTCCAGTGGAGACCACAACTGTGTACCACCGTCACCTGTCCATGTATCTCACCAGCAAGACCACGAACTCCATGGCCAGAAACACTTGGCTGGACACAGTGCTGCATGCACAACACATGCATAAGACACGTAGAAATGATTGCTTTGGCACGTGGGCTGCAACCGTGGAGCCCTGGAAGTGAACTTGGTCTGGACAGGTCGGCTGGCAGTTACGAGCTTCCACAGGAGGTGTATCTGGTCTGAACAAGTCGGCACATCTGTCTACGTAGCTGCGTGGCATGGAACTCGCTGCATTGTCGATAGCTGCATCAAGCAGTAATAATGCATGCAATGGAGGAAAGTGGACCACACTCTGTTCACGTGACTACGCGGCACGCAGTAATGAATGCATTGACTGTGCATGCTCGAGTGCTGCTTTGGGCTTTATCAGTGCATGTGCCTACACACATACATATATACATACAGTCAAAAGCGGTGATGCGCTTTCCAAGGTGTGTGGTGGACGGTAATTGTTCGCCACGCACATGCCAAAAAGAAGCTTGACGGGCTGTGCAGATGCATCTTGCGAAGTGGCTCTCACTCGCGTACTGGCTCTCAATCGGCAGCCCGCCAAGAGTTTTTGCGATGGTCTCCTGCGCTTGCACGCCAGCGTGAGCACAGATAGAAGTGCGGATTCTAGTCAGCTTGTCGAGTCTTAAGAGTGAGGTTGTCGTAATCGGACTCACTGACGATCTTCACGATGATTGATCAGGGGGGTTGATGTGCACCCTGTGCCCGGGCGTGTAAATGTTGCCGGCCTTGTGTGGCATCCTGCTGTACGGACTAGGGGATATCTGAGTGCCATTGTAGCAAGATGGTTGTGGCACCAATGTTTTGAAATGGGCTAGTTTAAAATCAATCATTAGTGTAACCTCCCTGGGAGTATGGACGGAGTCCACTGTTGTTAAGTAAAGAGAGTGTCTGCCGACAGTGCAAATTCTTAAGGTTGGTTGACTTCAGAGCACGTCATCACTTGGTGTACAGGTGCAATGGGCTGCACGTCCTGCACCTGATCTTTCAAGCCGCCCTGTGCACCACAGAACAGCTCGAAGCAGGAAATGACGTCTATGCCCTGTCACCCTGCCGTCTATCTTGCACGTCTGGCTGCTCTGGCTTTTGGTCGTCCAGGGTTGACTTTGACCGGTTGTCGTTGAAACGGTTGCTTGGTTTGGAACACTGATCATCGCGTCGGGCAGCTTCCTGGAGTTGCTCTTCGCTGTATATGTTTCCGCCACTGCTCAGAAGGGCAGTGGCAGCTCCGTCAGGATGCGAGCCAGGAAGTTGTCTCTACTGGTTCTACTGACACTCGTAGCAGCAGAATGGGCCCCAGTAGTGACAGCGGCGTACCATAGAAATATTCTGGATGCGACACAAAAGGTGCGTAAGCAGACCGCACGTGGAATGATCACTCACTGCTCACTCAGAGCCTTCCACTGTCCCTGCATGCACTTAATTGCTAACATTACTGCCTGCAATATGTCAGGGGTGCCAGCCCGAGGACTTACCGGAAGACCAGAGGTGTCAGTATGGTGGGTGAGGTCGGGCAATGCATCGTTGGCGCCCATCGAGCATTCTTGCAACCGACAAGGGTGCTCATGGGTTGTCAGTGGCATTACTTGCAAGGATGCAAGGCATCTCACTTCTTTCCACGCCCTTACTTGTTGTTGCAGTCTTGGAGCACCGTGCACTCTGTGCACCCCGCTCGGGGCTGCTGGACTACCTGGGTATATATTACTGCTGGGGCCTACAGTTCTGGTACGTACACGTTGCAATTGAGACAGGCACGTGGGTCGCCTGTTCACACGCTAGTGCTCCCACACAATAAAGCACTACAAAACAACCAAACACACGACAACCAGGCCACATAAGCCCCTGCTCATTTGTTTACCGCACCCACGCTGTCCTATGACGACTCCCAGACAAACCTCTCGGCCCTTGTCACATTTACTGGTGTTTGCCTGATCTCCCGCTAAGAAATTGGTCGAGTGACCTAGAGTGGCACATTCTTGTTCGCCGTTAATTATCATGCTGCAGCTAATGCAAGGCTGCATGATAGCATCCATGCTCATTATGACAAGTACTACTGGTGCATATGCAGGGACGTTGTGGCCGGTGTGCTGACCGTGGCCTGGGTTGGTGTGCTGTTTCTGCTCATGTTCACGGCCTCCGACCGTTTTTTCTGCCCGGCCATGGAGCTGCTCTCGGAGTACCTCCGGCTGTCTCCGGCGGTGGCGGGGGCCACGCTGCTGGCGCTGGGCAATGGGGCACCGGATGTGTTCACACAAATCGCAGCAGCGTCCTCAGTGGGTGAACAGCGTGATGGCATACTTTCTGAAATGTTGTGTACTACTCAATGCATTTGCAAGTTCAGTATGCTGGAAGATGGGGAGAGGTCCATTGGCATACTTGTGAGCAAGTGCGTTGACTTCCAATGCTGCAACATTCCGGGTCTGTGTAAGTGTTGCGGAAGTGCTGGTGATGGTCGGTGTTCTAGACTCGTGCGGTTCCTGTGCATGTGAGAATTTTGCAGTAAGGACTGCTCAGCGGGTGAGAAAGGGAAGGGAAGCTGCTGATCATTGTCCCAGTCATTACCAAGAACAGCAATGTGGAGTTTCCTGAGCATGTGAGATTGTGCTGTGGTGGGTGTGCATGGTTTCAGGGCAGTGTCGAGGGTCGGCCCATGAGCCTACAAAGCCTGAGCATGGCCCTGAGCGAGCCGCTGGGCACCGGGCTGTTCGTGGGCAACGTGGTGCTGGGCCTCACCGTGGCAGTGGCACGTGGGCTGACAACGGTGAGGAGCACTGGGGGCAGGGACAGACCCGGGCGTCCAAAGCAGGGAGAGAAAACTGGCCCTGGGTGAGCCTGAGATGCTCATGGGTAGCCATGGGGTATTCACTGTGCTTTTGTAAGCAGGGAATACTCCTGCTAGCGGCGCCATGAAAAACCATTGCATTGGATTCCAAAAGCGTTATTAATGACCGTCCGTTCCCACACGGTGCACGTGGTTAGAACCAACATGAACACGTTCACATTTTCCACATGCTTGTGTTGGGTTGGAAATACAAAGCTAGGTCCACTACTTCAAATGCAGGCTGCAGCAGTTGTTCCATCACAACATTGACGAACTCATTATTATATATATTATTATATATATTATTGGACTAGATGCGCGTTTACTGTTTGCCTGTTCGTGCATCTACCATATCTACTACTGTTCATGCTCCGTCCCTTGCATGCAGCACGTGACTCTGAAACCGTCCTTCTTCCTGAAGGACGCGCTCTTCTACCTGGCAGCTGTGGGCATGGTGCTGTGCTGCTTGGTGAGTCCTGACAGGCTGAAAGTGCAAGCAAGGGCTGGCAACACTTGCATGATTTTGTTGTGCGCATCGGCAGGTGTGCTGAACTACTTTGGAAAGAAGGAAAGGGCGCAGGCATGATGTAAAAAACAACTGGAACCAAGCAACAGTGATTGCATTCAGCTTCAGCTCAGGAAATCACCAAGAAAAGCCCTGTTGAAGCAATCACCTTGAATGGCTTGACTCTGGAAAAGAGCGATGGCACATGCAGCCACGTCACTCAAAAGTGAGTGCCCCTTGCTGGGCTGCCCTGCAGCTCCAAGGCGTGGTGCACCTGTGGCAGTGCGTTGCCCTGATGGTGAGCTGGGTGGCGTACGTGACTCTCACCATCTACCTGTCCAAGGACGAGGACAGGGTGCACCTCGACCCCCTGCACCACGAGGTAAGGGCTAGGGTGGAGGTCAGCGTTGAAGCTAGCATGGGGGCTGGGGAGGAGATGGGAGTTATCCAGGAGAGGGGCAAAGGGTCGAGGTTAGGGTTAGCTAGAGTAAGGAGGGTGCACCTGGACCCCATGCACCATGGGATAAGGGTTATGGGGTTAGGGTATAGGGTATGGGGTTGAGGCTAGGGTTGAAGCCAGCACACGCCCTAGGGTTGAGATCTGATTCAGATCTGGTCTTGGTCCGGCACCTGGATCGGCCGTTCAAGGGCCCGATCTTCAAGGGCCCAATCTTCAAGGGCCTGATCTTCAAGGCCCTGATCTTCAAGGGCCTGATCTTCAGGGGCTGCATCAGGCTGAAGGTGCAGACGAGGACTTACAAGGGGCTTACAAGAGTGCACCCATACAGATGCAGGTTCAGTCTTCCTGGCCTGCCACGCTTCAAGTAGAATGGACAGCATGCATCGTGGTTGCCCAGAGGTACGTCAGTCTTGACCCCAGGCAGCCACCGGCCCACGACTCCTGATGCTATTCAATGCATGACTGGTGTGCACTCACTGATTGTTCTGCCCGCAGGTTCCTCGCCTCGTGCCCTATGGTCCCTGGGATGACCTGGATGAGGCCGACCTCGAGGACTGGGACTGGCTGGACGCGCTGCCTGAAGAGTACAAGGAGGTGCTGCAGGTAGGCACTGTCAGGTTGGATATCGTTTGTCGGGGTTCTTTCAACTGCAGCTCCGCACGAGTACAAGGAAGCAATGGCAATGAGACCATGGCTGCTGTGATTGAAGACGTAGATGCGTGGGCCTGTGCCTGTATTCTAAGGAGGTGCTGCAGGTGAGACCATGTTTGTTGGGGTTCTTTCAAGCACTGCACAAGTTCAAGGAAACAATGTATGGAACAATTGTCGTGTTGTCATTGTGGGCCAGGAGTCACAGCTTTGGAATCATCAACTCAAGTCGTTTCAACACAGTGCGCAAATGCAAGGTGTTCAAGAAATTATGGGACTTGAGGCGTTCCAATCAGTGGGTCAGTGCTGCAACTAGAGACAATGTCTCTCCTTGTTTGAGGCATTGCACAGCCTCAGTCCGGAGTACCTTTGCTGGATGCATAATTGCGATGCTTTGGGTACATGTCATGGTTGCGACAAGGCTTTGGCAAACTGAGGCCCAGCATGATTGCTAGCTAGTTAGAACGTGACATCAGGTTCTTTAAACAGTGCAGAGGGTGAAGCTAGGTCGATGGCAAGTGGCATCGCTAGCAGGACACATGTCTGCTTGTCTCCTCATCTTGCGGACACAACTCAGCCCCTTTTGTTTCCAGTGCGGTGCTGATGAGCTGCCAGATTCCACAACCTGAGTCAGCAGCATGGTGGAAGGACTGAAAACGCAAGCCAGCAAGAGGGTTGGGATCAGGTCGTGCATGGAGTGTGCTGGGAGGCTCAGCAGGCTTGGAGGTGCTGCAAGCAGAAGAATGGGTGTTGTTTGCGTGGCCGCAGGAGACGTGTTCTGTCCACATGCACACCCACCACCACACCCTCGTCATGCCGCCCCCCGGTTCCTCCCCCTCACGCGGCATGCCCATCCCCGCCCGTGCCAACTCACACAGCCTGAGCTTTCCGGGGTCACCCGGCAGCCAGGCAGCTGCAGGCGGTGACAGTGGTGGCGGCAGCGGGGCTGGTTTGGGCCTCCCGGGCGCCAGCCCCCAGCAACCACTCTTGTCTCCTTGGGCGAAGCGGTGGCGTGACAGGGCAGTTGCTACGGGGCTTGGGGCGAACACAGGTAATGTCAGGTGATGACAGAGGAGGATGAGTGCAGTGGATTGTTGTGCGTGACTCAAGAGCTCTTGTAGACAAGCAAGTGCCTTTCTACACGACGCACTGAAGAAGCATAACTGGCAAGGAATAGGAAAGGAAGCAAATGTCGCTAAAGGCAAGAACTGATGGTACGTTGCAGGTGCTCCGGGGGGCGGGGGCGGGAGCGGCGGGGCGGGGCAGCGGCGGTGCCAGCCCAGCTGGTTGCTTGACTTGCGGGAGCGGACGGCGGGACAGCGGCCGGGAGTGAGACGGGGCCGGAGAGCGTTGGGGGCAGGCCGAGGCCTCGCTGCACCACTGCTGCCTGATGCTTATGGTAAGCCAGTGCTTGAAGATGTTGTGCTTGAAGATGTGCTTGAAGTAGTCCTTGAATAAGTGTTTGATGATGTTCTTGACGTACTGCTCAGCTTGCACACACTTATTCATTAAGCAACCCTTACCAATGGTGGCTATGGTATCCCCCCTTGCACCCTCGTACCCTCATCAAGCAGCATGTTGCAGTGCTGTGAAGTGCTGAACCTGCATTCTGCTTGCGCCCGTGCAGCAGATCTCTTCATGACTCATGTGCTTGTTTTGCCCACAAGGCAAGTCACTTGCTATCCGATCCACCATTCAGTACCTTCACGTGTTCTTTACCTTGCAGACAGCGACAACTCTGCTCCAGCCTCACATGTGAGCCACATGGACGGCATCCCCGAGTCAAACGCATCCAGCAGTTGGCCACCACGTGCAGCACGCATGGAAACCGCTGTAACCGCTAGCAACGAACTCATACAGAGCACGTGGGCCGTTACTAGCGCACCAGAGGGCACAATTGAGGCAGCAGCACACTTGGCTTCGCCTCCCGCTGACAGCCTTTCCGACGCCACCCGTGAGAGTACAATGGATAACTCCACCCTTTCTTGGACCGGTGCTGTGAGTTCCGCTGGCCGCCTGACGTCCACACTTGAGAATGACCACACTGCAAGTGATAGCACCTCCTACGGAAGCGGAGATGCCGCACTGCGGTTAGAAACCGCCGCTGGCCCACAGGACGTTGAAACCCAACCTGTGAATGTCTCATGGCCACTTCCACCTCTCTCACCCAGAAACACACAGCACCAGCAGCACCAGCAGTATCAGCAGCAGCAGGAGCAGCACCAACAGCAACAGCAACAGCAACAGCAGCACCAACAGCACAGCGTTGCCACAGAGGCCATGCAAGGGCAAGCCACCCATCGCACGGCAAGCCCTGACCTGCTCAGTTCATGGGCAGCCGCAGGGCAGACATCAGCCAGCCCACCTGTCACGAGAAGCCCGCCTTTCCCTGGAGAAGGTGACGTCAGGCCGGGCCCCTGGCTTGGTTCAGTTCTTTCCGGTGGTGTAATGGACGAGGAGGTCGAGGCCTCCCAGGGATACAAACTGTATGGTAGCAGCACTGGCTTCAAGCCTGCACAGCTACCATCCCTGAACCATGCAAGCAGCATGACCCGTGCCGGAACCAGCAGAACCATCAACCGCATGGCTGGTGCTGTAACACTCGACGAAAGAGACAGCTTTGCGAGCTTCCGGGCCCGCAGTTTGAATCGGGAAAGCGATAATGGCAGCAAGGCAGCGCCTGGGGCAAGCGGACAGTTAGCACGCCCGCCTTCATTCAAGCGCTCCGCCACCATCCAACCCAGCCACCGCCAGACAAGCGGCGCTTGCGACCTGTTCCGTCGGACCTCCAGCCGCTATGCATACTCCATTGCGGACGGCAGCGGTGCACAGTCCCCTGTCCCCAGTTCCGCAGACGTCAGTTACCATGCGCCTTCCAGTCTGAAACAGGCCGAGTTCCCTCGGTCGGGCAGCTTCTACGACAGCCAACTGCTGCTAGACGAGCAGACGTTCATTCCGCTGCTGCTCCAAGGCAAGCTTCAGGAGCTGAGTCAAGTGCTAGACAAGGCAAGAGGCGGGTCGAGCAGCGCGGGTGGCACCTCCGCTCGGGGCGGCGGTTTCTCCTCCCCTGTATCTCCGCAGCGGTCCACTCCGCTTGGCGACAGCCACGGTATGCCTTCTGGCAGTGGCTTGGGGGGGCGGCCAGTGAAAGGGCCCCAGGTCTCCGCCGCTGCTGGCGAAGCTGGCGGTGGCGGTGGTGGCCTGTATGGTGTGCTCTCCCCGGACCGCGGAACAGGTGCTGTTTCGGAAAATCTTAGTAGATCTTTAAGGAATGCAATCCTCAGAAGGTTTTTGAAGCCCTGCACAGTGCCGCGGCCCTGCATTAATGGTGTGGCAACGACGTTTGGAGGTGCTACTGTTTGCATCAGCATCTGTAAGACCAGGGCAGAAGGCAGGGCAGCACCGCTGATATCAACCGATGGTCAGAACTGATCAAATGCAGCTTTTGCTACGTACATAAGTGAGGTCTAGTGTACCAGTTCATCCAAGGTCCTGCACATCCATGGCATCATGTGCTGCATCGCTTCCTGGCATCATGGCTGCAGGGCAGAAGGCCTCTCAGCAGTCGGGCATGCCTTCAGGCGAGCGCTCTCCCTCACTACTGCCTGTGCCCTCCTACACCGAGGAGGATTTGGCGCTGGAGCAGAAACGGCTCATGAAGATGCTTTATTTCGGTGAGTCTGCTGCCACACACATTGCTCGACAGTCGCCCGCATACATAAGGCACAGGCAAGGAGCAACGCAACCCACCGCCTCACAGTTCAACATTGTTGGATTTGTCAGTCGTTTTGTTGTTCCTTTTTCGTTTGGCTTGCTGCTCAGCGGTGTGGCAGATGCGTTTGCCTTATCGCCGCAGATGACTGTAACTCCTGCCACTCCTGCCGCTCCGTGCGCTTGATTTCCTGGCTGCCTTCCTATGCTCTTCAACCATCTCACCAGACACTCCCCCTGGGCCCGATGCCGTTGCATCCCTGCGCTATATTCGCATGGTATCCATCTACATTTGTATCTGTACTGCATCCATGTTGAGTGTACTGTACAACTGTAAGCGTACTGCATCCACTCCATCCTGTATGTACCTGTATCGTACCCTATGCAGGCCATCAGCAGCAGCGGAAGGCAGCCCAGCAACTAATGCAGCAGCAGGAGCAGCGGCCAGACAAAGAGCTTGCACGCCATGCACACTCCGAACAAAACAACGTCTGCCATGTGATTTCGTTCAACGCACGCTCTGGCAGCGAAGTGTCTGGGTCTGGCTGGGGCGGAGACTCGTCTGTGGCAGGCAACTCGCCGGCCGGCTTATCCGGGCAGTCGCCGAGCGGTGGGTCCCCGCCTGGGTATGAGTACAGGCCGCTTGCGGACGAAATGCATGCAGCTGCTGTGGCTGCAAACCAACACAGTTTGCAACCCATATGGCTACCATCAGGCAGTGGCGAGTCACCGGCTGAACAACCCCATGTGGCCGCTTCCAATGAGCAGGTTGGGGTAGAGCGGGGCTGTGAAGGTACAGCGGCGGACGGTCAAAGGTCACACACACCGGACGATAACGGTTTCAGCGGTTTCAGCGGTTTTGGTGACCGCACCATCCAGCGGTTTCCATCGCCCACCTTGAAGCGTGCTTCTGAGCAGCCAGAAGACGTTAAACAGGAGGAGCTAAGGGATCCGGAAGCAGCACCGTTGCTTGGGGATTGCTGCGGCGATGGCGGTTTCTTTGAGTGGCAGGAGGCGGCTGCGCCTGGGCATAGCCATGGCCACGGCCTGCTGGAGGGGTTGCTGGAGCGGCCGGAGACGCTGCTCAAGGCAGGAGATGTGGTGGACCGGGAACTGACAGAACAGGTGTGGTGTTATCTTCTAGCCAATGCGTAACAATCAGGCAGCTGTCGGTATTCTGACAGTTTGTTGCAAGTGCCCGGAACGGTGGAGGGCGATGGACGCTGTTAGAAATAAACTAATTCACTGAATTGAACACATCATTGAAAAGCAATGGGTCAACCATCACTTCTGTGCACCTTTCAGGCGCCAGTGCATTGATCATCAGGTTGTGCCTCAGCCAGACGCCAGTGCTGGTTTTGCTTGGCAGCAACACATGTGGCGTACGCAAGCAGCAGGCAGTCCATGCACGACAGGTATCAGCACCTGCATCATCAACCACCATGTGCGGTTTTCAGGGCTCGTAACTAACATGAAGGTGTTTGCACGTGACCCAGGTGGTTGCTGATGTGAACGCCCGCATGGAGCGGTTGAAGGCCAGCAGACAGTCCCTGATGTGGCAGCTGTGGCGGGCCCTAAGGCGGCCCCTGGTGCTCTTCCTCTCCTTCACCATGCCTATGGTGGGTTGTCATGAACTCAACCCAGGGACTGAGCCCAGGGAGCAAAAGCCAATCAGCTGTTGTTGTCATTCATTCATTACATAGCTTCTCATGGTTCAACCCACGGTACCGCAGGACCAACCAGCTAGTCGCTCAGCAGCAGCCAACATCACCATCCTAAGCAAAGCATGGGCATGGTGCCCCCAAAAAACATGCACATGCAAGGTTCAGGGTCCTGTGGAAGGTCTGTTTCTGAGCCAGAAAAAGGAAAAGCGGTTGCTGGGTTGGCAAAGCCCAGTCATTGCCCTCTGGCATCGGCCTTGCAATTGCAAGTGATGTTTCTCCAGCAATCCCTAACAGAGCGCGTACCACATGCTGGTTGTTGTTTACATGACCTCTAAAAACGAAAGAAGTTTGTCAGTTCTGGGACAATCCTGTGTTCTGATGCGTTTGTTTCAGTGCAGCAGCCCTAACTGGACATGCCAAGTCAACATAACTGAGAATTACACATATTGTTCCAGAACTGGCAAACATCCTTTTTTTAAACACCTTTTTCTGGGGCGAACTGCTCAGCGGCAGGAGGGAGGTAAGGAATGGTGCAGGTCATCTACTGGTCAAGCCCATGGACCTTCCAAAACTCCACTAGGGTTTCAGTCTGCAACCTTGGTTGGCCTTGGCCCGGCAGTAGGCATGTTTACTCAGGATTCACTGCAGGTTTCATCTCCTGATCCTTCTTGAGTGGAAATCTGGTTGAGCTCTACAATACAGGATTTGGAAGCTGCTGATGTTGAGAGCCCACCTGGGCTGCTGGGCATCCATAGTCGCTCATAATGCCACCGCTACATGTGAATCCTGTCCTACCTCCATGCCACCCAACGAGAAATCATCCTTATAACGCATGAGCTTGTTGGCAAAGCAGCCGTTTCCAGGCCGCTGCCACATTCCTAGTTTACTGGCTGTTGCGTGCCCACAGATTGAGCGGCGTCAGGAGATGCACTACAGCAAGACGTCAGCAGTGCTGTTTCCCCTGGTGGGGCCTGCGCTGGGGGCTCTGTACGCCGGATGGTGAGAGAGATGGCTTGGGCGGCAGGGGCGTGTGCTTTGCCTGGGCTGCTGTTGCCAAGAGTGGGGGCCGAATCATCAGCATGATCATCGGCACAGGGTTTCATAGTGTTCTGCATCCTGCATTTGCTCCCAGGCGCTTTCCCTGTGCGCCCACCTCTGCACTGGCATTCGTGCCTTGCATACCCCTGCAGCAGATCCGTCACCATTGCATGGGGCAATTGCTTCCTTCATTGCCTTTACTGCAGCACAGCAAGCGGAACTGCACCAAGCAATGTGATGATCAGGATGATACCTGACAAATGTGATAGTTATCACCATATCACTGCAGTTAGCTTGCCTTCACTTTGCATTTGCACTTCAGCGCTCGTGCAACAAAAGCATCCCCATATAGGTCGGCTCATTACCAACGGCTTGTTAGGCTGGTTCATTTGGCAACAAGATTATTAGGTTGGCTCATTCGCAACCTTTTGCATGCTGAACTGAATGCACTTGTGTCAGTTGTTACTTTGTGTGTTTTGCAGGTGGGTCCCCTGGGCTCCGGACAGCGCCGCTGGATCCTCGGACCTCCAGCCGCTGAGCCCCCAGGTGCTGCGGTTAGGGCTGATCACGTGCTGCTGCGCCTCGGTGGCCGTGGCGCTCATGTGGCCCCGGGACGGCGCCATGCAGGGAAAAGTGCTGGGTGGGTGCTGGGTGCATGGACGTTTTCATATCCTGTTTGCGTTCTTACATCCCGAAGTGGACGGTGTAAGCATGGTGTAGGGAAAGTGCTGGGTGGATGCTGCCTGGTGTTTGCGTTCTGACGTATTGTATCGCCCCAGAAGGGACCAGAAAATTGTGCAAGCATGCTATGGGTGGCAGGGGCCAGGGGCTTGACGGTGGATGATCATGCCGGTAGCTTTCAAGCGGACGCCTATGTGCGTTGTATCACAATACACGGGATGCAATTGCCTGTGAATTGCAACGTAACCTTGCAGAAGGACTCATCACTCTCTTTCTGAGCATGCATGCATTTCTCCGGCTGGTTACTCTTCCCTGCATGCGCGTCACGTGCCACAATTTCTGTCAGCATTCTTACTGCTCCACCTGGCACAGCCTTCACCCCACTGCCTGGAAGAGCCTTGTCGACATGCGCTGAGGACAAAATTCAGAAGCAAACCTTCTCTGTTGCTCACACCTTTGCTGTATGCTTTGGCAGGTGTGTGCACGGTTCTGTCATTCATCGGCAGCATGCTGTGGATGAACGTGGCCGCCAACGAGTTGGTTGGGTTGTTGGTGGCAGTTGGCCACGTGATGGAGTTACCCGCTGCACTTTTGGGCGCGACAGTGCTCGCCTGGGGCAACAGCCTCAGTGACACCGTGTCCAACCTGACCATGGCAAGGGACGGCTACCCGACAATGGCCATCACAGCCTGCTTTGCATCGCCGCTGTTCATTCTCCTGGCTGGTGGGTGCTACAACTTGGTTTCCTGGACAAGCATCTACTACACATGTATAGTCAAATTAAAAGTTATCTATAACACAGACACGAAGGCCAGGCATAGTCAGGGGCCTTCCAGCCGTTCCACCAGTCTGTGTCCTTGGCAGCCGCCTACACTCCCCCCCCCCACACCCACACACACCCACACACACACACACACACACAGAGACACACAGAGCAAGGAATGACCAACCAAGATCGAGGACCTTCCAAGGTGTCCTGTTCATGTCTGTCATGGCTGGCACCTATCCTTTGACCAGAATGCTGGCCTGCCTGTATCCTTCCCTGTGCAGGCGTTGCATGCACCCTGTCCGTGGGTGCTGTGTCCGGCCCCATGCCCATGCCTCAAGACTGGCCCACGCTGGTACTCTACGGCACCTCAACCACCAACATGATCATGTGGGCTGTTGTCATACCGTTCGTTTTCAAGTGGGTGGCTGAGTCATCCCCTCCCAGTGTTTGCTCTTGACTGCCGTCCAGTGGAAGACCCATGCTTCCAACGCCTTGACCAGTTTTGACACCACTTCCATTCCGTTCTCCATTCAGTTCTTTGTTTGCTTCTTGTTGCCTGTGCTCCTTACAGGTTCAAGCTGGACCGCCGCATCACCCTGTTGGGCTGTGGCTTCTACGTGTTGTTCCAGATCTGCTTTGTGGCCATGATCGTAACTCTGGGCAGCACAGAGGACGAGGATTGACGAATATATCACCATCATCGTCATCATCATTGTCAACGGCCTCTCGCCACTGCGACTTGCGGCTTGCGGTGCGGCAGACCAAGCAGTCTAGGCACTCAGCAGGCGCCTATGTTACCTCCATAAGCAAAGCTAGAGCATGACGCCCTGGCAAAGGTCAAGCACGCGAAATGTTCTGGGATACAGAAAACAGATTGGCAGCCAGAGCCTATAGCACAGCTGGAATGCCTGGAACTTGCGGCGTTGCACCACTTTCAGACCTTCTTTCACCAAGCACAGGTGAAGATCAGTGCTAATTGCCATTCAGTTGACTGTTGGCGCCTGTACACGTCTCACATTGTCTTCCGGATGGTGCAAAGCATCGATGAAGTTACTGAGCGGTTCCAGTGGCGGGCGTGGCGTCAGCACATGAGAAATGCATTCAAACGTGCACAGTGACAGCTAAGAGAACCGGCACCCTTGGTTGTGCAGGTCTTGAGGCATGCAAATGCATATCAAGCAGGTACTACATTTGAGTTGTTGACAAAGTGCACGTGGATCAGATGCTACAGCTACGGCGTGTATAACAGCGTGATGGCGTATGTGATGTGACTGGGGCGCGCGTTGGAGCACACGCCATGTGATCAAGCTGGGGTTCCACTGGACTTGGACTGTCACACACGGGCAGGCAGAAGGCTTGTGGTGTTAGCGCAAGGATGTGGCGGAAGATTCTAATGGCGGATTCTAATGGTATTGTGGGCTGATTGGTTGTTCGTTACCCACATGTACAACCACGGTAATCAAAATCGAAGTGCAGCTGCCATTGATTACAGACGGCACCTTGTGCAGCACTGGCGCGCGCTTGTCAGCATGGGTCTAGCACCATTCCCAATTACCTGTTCTTCCGTTGCCAGCTGTCAACCCTGCCTCCGTCGGTGGCTTTTGTATTATGTTGTTTGGCCAGCAGACAAGTCATATTGAAGGTTTTGTCACGTGCCAGAAGCGTGGTAAACAGATTTGTTGACGCAAGCAGAAGTGCCATTAAGCGTGAAGAGTGCGTGTGCGTGACATAAAATTTGCTTCGTAGTCTTGACTCTCGGATGTGATGGTCTGTGCTGTTGCATAGCACGCGTCAGGCTGATAGAACCACGAAACATGCACGGCACAGGGGTTCAGTACAGGCAAGCGGAGGCTTTGTAGGGCATGTGATTCCATTGAAGCAGGCATGGCCAACTGCAAGTGAGCGTGCACATCATCATGATTTCATGCCTGCCACGGCATGTGGCTGCCCTTCTTTGTGGGTCACCTTGCGCCCTTGAACTCATGTTCACACATGCACGCACGTGACCAATTTCAGCTGACACCTCTGGTCTAGAAGCCGTGTGTGGCGTTTTGCACGATGGTCCCTGTGCTGTTGATGGCTTGTGGCTGGGTTGGCAAGCTCATTTACTGATGCGAAGAGGTGCCATTATCGGACCGTCGTTTTAGAATCAGCCCCACTGATGAAGGGCCATAGCGTCCGTCCTGTTCTATTGCGAGTTTGGGAGGTTTCCAAGAGTAGTTGCGGAGGCGTGTGACCAGGCTGGTGATTATGGCTGCATTTGCCACAATCAACAGCAACCAGCTCAGTGGCATGGCATGTAAGGATTAAGTGCACATGTCACGACTACCATGTTCTTGGGCACACAAAAATAACGCTGGTGTTCTGCCTTCTAACACTGTGCAACAGCCTGTGGTCTTGTTTCACTTCCAGCAGCCTTGTCTGCAGGCAGGCAAGCCAACAAGCGACCGCGCCCATGTCATCCCCGCCTATGTCAGGGCGTGCGGACGACCGCCTGCAGCGTGTGCTGGCGCAAACAAGAAACACTAGACGTGCTGCCCATGCCATCCCCGCCCAGCCACGGATTGTGGCACTGCCACCATGGTCTGCCGCCTACAACTAGCCCAGCCTGGCCACCTGGCTTCATGACTGCCACCTTCCCAAGTTGCGAGAACGACACCAGCTCTGTGGCCTGAACGTACAGCGATTGCTTGGCCACAGCATACGCCGGCCTCAGCTGGGCCAGCTCCTCCTGGATGACAAGTTGGACTGTGAAGTACACACATGACGCATGGCAAGCCTGTCCTCACCAGCCCATGCCCCTGAAGCTCATCATATCTTCCGGGCGGGATGGCCTCGCTGTGGGCTTGAGGGCCAGAGTGAGATCAAAACCCAGGCAAAGATACGACCACTGGCAAGGTCATGTGTGGACAATTGCAATGTGAGGTTGTACATGCACGACTGAGCATGGAGCCCTCCACAATGATACAAGGAAAATGCTGACTAACCGCACCGCCCTTTAACCAGTGACAGGTCATGCAACGGCTTGCACGTAACGGCTTCGGATATCCTCCTTTGGTTCTTTGGTTCTTCGCAGGGAATGTTCAGAGGTCAATGTCCATCGCGGCAACCACCTCATCCTCCCTTGCACGAACTGGTCACAATTATAGAGATTGTAGTCACGTCAGTTGGCCACGCCCATCGGCAAGGTCCCAAGTAGAACAATCAACACGTCTTCCTAGCAATCCACTTCCAGCCACGAATTACAGCCGCGCAAGGCCCTGGAAAAGTGCTGCAAGTGCAGGATGGCCCCACAAGCCGCTCTTGGTGTTGGCACGTCAGCCCATCAGAGAGTAGGCAGTGGTTTGTGCAGAACCAGCCCCACGCGTAGCAGAGCACTATCTGCATTGTGTGGAGCCCAGCGATGCATCGTGGAGCCTTCGCATACCTCGTCATCACAGCAGCCAGAACAATGCACCTCCAGCTTTTTAGCGAATCACCGGGAGTCAGCGGTATCCGCTTGGCAGTGGGCTCAGGCAAAGCATTTACCAGCTCTGGCTCCAGCAGGAGTCACACTGGGGTTATTTCTGGCCACGAGCGCTTGGCCAGGAGCTGCGCAGGCCTCTGAAGAGATGCTAACAGGGCAAGCCATGGAAGTGTTCGCACAATTTTTGGTGGGTGCCTGGGAGCAGCCGCGTCGAGTCTTGGTCGGAAAGTCCATGCAAGCATGGTCCACAGGCCACTCATTTTTGTCTTTCCTGCCTGCTGCAGGAGCAAGTAGAGAGCATGGGACCGTCTGGGGCGATCCTGTTTGTGACAGTGGTCATGCTATTTGAGATGGTGCCGCTTTTCCCTACACAGCCCTTATCCCTAGCCTCTGGCCTGCTTTTTGGAGCCCAGAAGGTGAGCAGCAAGCAGGACACCACGCCCATAGTTTGCAGCATCGCCATAGCATGCCTGTATGGTCAACACATGCATATCCTGGTTTCCCCTGGGCAGCATATGGCCGCACCTGCACAGCATTCAGCAAAACGCAGGGGTTGTGCTACTGTCAGTCGAAGCATCTTACAGCGCCGTCCACTCGAGTTCTTGGCTCTTCCAGCAGCTAGCAGCACACGCACTCGCAACGCTGCCGACCTGCAGCAGGAAGACATATAGCATAAGGGCTTGTGGCACACTTTATTTATGTACCGGGCAGTTACTAAATTGCAAGCATGCTGATGCCTTTGTACCGCATATTGCTTGTGCTGGCAAGTTATTCCGTGCATGACGCATGACACGCATTGTTAATCTCGTACGCACCGTACAAGATCTCGTACGCATCGTACAAGTACCTTGAAAAACAGACTGAAAACGCACTGGTTGTTCGTTTTCTCTGCAGGGAGCGTTTCTGATGCTGATAGGTGTGACGCTTGCCGCCGTCAACGCCTTCCTCGTTGCCCGGGGCGTGGGTCGGCCGCTGGCGCAGCGGGTGATTGACGCGGAGATGGGACACGCGGCCGACGGGCGGGCGGCGGGGACGGTGGCAAGCACCATGGCACAGGTTCAGGCAGCCATTGACGGGGGAGGCCTGTGGAAACAGATGACGGCCATTGCACTGCTCAGACTCACACCTGTGGTGAGAGCAAGTAGATTTTCAAGTACTGCGGAAATTTTGACACGTGATATGTTGTGGCACTGATTAGGCTCACATCATTGGTGAAATTCACAGGAGGAGGTTCAATGTATGCTTGTGTTTAATCAGTGTGCCTATCAAGAGACGCAAGGGGCATGCCTGCGGATTTCGTGTATCCAGGCGTAAGCGATGGGCAGGCGTGATTGCGCAAACCAGCGCATGGGCCGGGGTGATTGCGGAATACAGGGTAGCGGCATGCGCGTGTGCGTGTCTATATTGGGGCAGCAAATGCGGAGGGCAAAGGTACCAGGTGTGAAATATGAGAGTCAAGGTACTCAATCTAGGTAAAGGGTGGCACAGTGTGTGTGTGTGTATGTGTGTATGTGTGTATGGTGGGGGCATGTGTGTATGAGGCACACACACACGTGATCATGAGCAGTCCAAGCCATGAGCCGCGCTCCTTGAGCCTCCTTTCTCGGCACGTTTGTTCGCAACATCCGTTCACAGCATCCGTTCACAGTATGGTTGCCATCAATTCAGATGGTTGCCATCAATTCTTTTGATTTGTTTTCTCTGCAGGTTCCTTTCAGTGCCAGCAACTACCTCCTAGGCTTGACGCCCGTTCAGTTCCCTGCCTTCCTAGGGGGCACCCTGCTAGGCATGTCGGTGTGGAGCACTGTGTACGCTGGTCTCGGGGGGGCATCTCGCAAGCTGCTGGACAGAGGCGCGGATATAGAGGTGCTGTTAGCAGGTGAGCGCAGCAGTGTGTTATGGGTACGGGCACGGGCATGGCTGGGTGATGAGGGAATGCAGGGAATACAGGGTCCTCGTTAGAGACTGGAGCTGCTCTTGAGGAAGAGATGGAAGGGAAGGAAAGGGAAGGGAAACACCGCAGGTTCTGCTGACACGCAAATGCTGATTTGGGACAATCGGGAAGGCGTGAGAAACATCCTTGTCAACCTGAGTGGACCAGGGTGCTATCATTTGCTGTCATTAGTGTTACCAGTCATTGTCCGCCATCACACTAAGTGCCACTCCCCTGCTTGCAGATCTCACCAACAAGGCCTCTGCTCTGTCATCCAGTGCTCTAGGCCTCACAGCCGGTGTGGTGGGGGTTCTGGCTGCCGCCTACGCAGTCCGCACGTTCACGCAGACGCAGCAAGCCGGGCCGCAGGGCGATGCGACGAGCAATGGGAATGGCCCGTCAGCTGGTACGCCGGCAAAGCAGGGCGCAGGGCCGGGTCAGACGGAAAAGGAGGCAGTCAGCAGCGGGGCGGGCCGGTCCTCCCCGCAGAGGGGCATGAGGGATTGAACACAGCCGTTCATCGCCAGAGTGCATGTCAGCAGCCGAGGGCAGAACCACATAGTGTTCCTGGGGTATGGCACCTGCTTAGCGCCCAAGGTAGCGAAACTAGCAGGGGCTGGGTAACGATAGCCTTGAGCCATGTGGCTTAGCAGCACAGCTGAGGACTGTCGTCAGTCCAGGCGTATGGGCCACTGTGCTGCAGCGCATGGAAGCATGACATGCCGGGACAGGCTTGCATGAGGCCATGCATTTAGAGAGGGTCAGCGTCAGTAACTGAGATTGATCAAGCACAGAGTACACGACGTTCATTTTCTGCCCAGTGCACTAAGTGATGGGCAAATCATCAAGCTGCTCTGCAGCTGATCATGCCATGCGCTGACGCACCCATGCAAACCTCAACCCGTTGTACAGAGGTACACAAAGAAGTGACATTTGCAAGCCATTTGACGGCCTTTCAATAACTGACAGGCATTGCAGAAGTCGCAAGCAATTCAATGCACTTCCTGGTCCACCCTCTGCAAGGCCGTGCAATGCTTTGCGTGGGGTCCATGCGAGTGTGAAGGTCAAGGCCGAACAAGTGCTTCTCGCTGTCCATGATGTCTGGAGCAGGACGCTGACGGTATGTATTGAGGGCGCAGGAGTGATGTGGATGCGAGCAGTGGACAGCTCATTGCGAGAGGACGGACCCTTTCTGGAGTGGCAGTCGTATGAGCACACCTCTTGTCCACCTAATTTGGGTGGCGTTATGGCTGCCAGACAAGGAGAGAGGAGAGGAGCTTGTGTGCATGTCTGAATGAAGTCCTGCATGCCATGGGAATGGTGGTGAGCGCCATGCATTCGCCCACCCAATGTACTACAAACTCGTGCTTTGGTAGCATGTAAGCTGCCAGGCCTGTGGCGTTTATCAGTGTGCGAGTGCCCTTGATTCTGCGATATGAGAGCGAGGGTGTGTTTGATAGCTGCAGTGCAAGGGTTGAACTATTATTGCTAGACAGGAGTGTTGCACACACAGCAGAGGTTCTGATGGCGCAGAGGAGTTGCCAGTTGGCATCAAAGTTGTAATAATCACTCGGGTTCATGCATAAGGCCATTGGCCTCTACCACCACCATTGGCCTGCTGCCTCAATTTTATGCTGAACCTTTTGGAACCCGCTGCCGCAGACTGTGCAAGGCTGAGGATGTACGAGAGATCGAATGCTTGTGGACTGGTGTGCATGTTGATGACAGTGACTGCTACACTGTCATGACAACCGTAACTCGTAAACTAGGACATCGGCTACCTAACAGCGCGCGTTAGTTACGCAGCGGTGTACTCAATGCTGCAAGGGTGTCCACAAGAGCTTGTGTAGACTGTTACAGTCCATTTAAGAGGTTGCGCATGCAAAACGCAAGTAGGCTATGATGCACATCGATTGCAAAATTGAGATCAGGATGCGTTAGAAAACGCAAAGCTGAGTTCAAGCTGTCTGAAGATCACGCAGAATGGCTGCAGCCTCGCCTAAATGTATGTAATCATATCAACGGCAAAAAACAAACACTAAAGAATCAATCAAACCAATGCAATGAAAAATGCACGCACGATGTGTGCTCAACACAGATTAGTACAATAACAAACCTGCAATGTGTGGCAGTACTATATCGAACGCTGGAGGTCGATGGTGGCAGATTATTCCAGTAACGAGTGCTTCAAATGCTGTGGCAGTAGGCCATGCTCAGAAATCAATTGAGTAGGCGAGACTTATACATACTATGATAGAAATGATTTGCTCAGACATCAATTGAGTAGGTGGGAGCTGGCTTCTGTCCACCAGCATACTGGAAGCCGCAGCGGTCCATGCACTGCGGACAAGAGATAGCGGACACAAAACTCTTAATGACATGAGTTGGCAGCTGGGTTGGTACTCATTACATTTGTGCAGCTGGCAGTGAAGCTGGCACGTGCTGCCCATGCACGCTTAAGCAAGGGCTGACATATGGGCCTGTGAATGTCAAACTGCCCAGTGCTCAAGTTCGCAGAAACCACGTACCACTGGGTCGAACGACAGGGTGGTAGGGTTAACAGCAGCCTCGATGGATTCCACCAAGTTGGGGTCAGCATATGCCTTGAAGGGGCCGCCAGGCATGTTGAAAGCGGCCGGAGCAATCTGGACGGTGCCGGTGCTGAACTCGGTGAAAAAGCCCAACACCTGAGCCCAGCGCTTGCAGTCAAGGTTGCGAGCGGTGTGGACCAG
>QAXH01006494.1:18344-40885 GCA_004335635.1 Chloromonas sp. AAM2 | reverse complement strand
GTGAGGATCAGACTGTCCACATGATGGTATTGGCAGGTAACGATTGCTGCTGTCTGCTGTGGATTTGATCGTGATGGTCAAACAAATGTGCCTTCCTGTGTCTGTTACTGTGCCTTCCTATGAGTTCTCCTGCACAGGCAGTCGCCTGAACAACAAATTGTGACGTGGCATACCATTGCCCAAGCAAGGATAGCGTGCTGGACGGCCAAGACATTCAAATACACCCAAGAACCTATCTCACTGTTAATTGTTGTCAGGTGCCGTGCATGCAGAAGGTGTACCTGCGCCTGCCCTCCTTCCTTCAGCAGCTCTTCTCCCCCAGGTCCTGCCCCTGCCTGGTGCGCCTCACATTTAAGCGCGTGGACGGAGCCCTCATGGTGGTGGTAGGTAGGCTGGTGACGCTAGCCCGACTGATTTGACACTGCCCAACCAAATCCGTGTCCCCATGCACTGAATCCGTACAAACAGGTTGGGCCGTGGAATGACAGCAGTGTGTGAGCTCATGCATGGCTCTGCTCACACACTTGCCTCGCACATCCCAACTCGCACTAATACCTTCCTGCCCTGCTGTGGTGCTGCTGAGAGGCGGAGGGTACCAGGGGAGCTGTGTTCTGCTTTCCGGGATCATACCCTCTACAGTTTGGGTTGCCATACGGAGAAAAAGATGTTTGCCAGTTCTGGGACAATTTGTGTGTGCGACTCGCTAGTGGTGAGCTCGCTGCGTAGGCCAATCCACATTTAGGGAATACAGTACTGCGCGTAACTAGTTTGCATGGGGGGTTTGCGCAAACGCAAACTAGTTACAAACTGTTCAGAGCGGGTGGGCCCTTTGCTGGGCAAGTTGGTACCTGATGCGCATGGACCAACGGCCTATGTACGTGCTGGCTTGCTTGCAATTGCGTTGATTCGAATGCGGAGGGTGCGTCACAACGGATGTATGGGGCGTCCAGCGTCCCTCCCCAGGACAAGGAGCAGACTAGCTGCAGCATGCTGCTAACATTTACGTCCAAACACCTGGCTCTGAGTTGCCTGACAGTGAGTGTGTCACAGCTTGTGTCTGGCCTGAAGGTGTGCCACAGCTGTATAAGTGCCATCAGGTACGTGTTCATAGAGAGTGTTGTGTGTGGTGCTGCTCGCAGCCATGCAACAACTTGGTCAGTGACACGACCCGTGGTGAGATCGACATGCGGTCCGTTGCAGACTCGGTCTTTTGTTGAACGCCATGGAACATCCGCCAGATTGTACCCGCAGTGTGCGTCCTGATAGTCTTTGCTGCTACCTCTTCTGATGTGCTGTATTGCATTGTTGCTGCATTACAGGAGCAATATGACCACATCAGCACCTACTACCTGCCCAGCCTGTTGGGGCCCTGGGCCGCATGGGCACAGCGCAACATCACCATGCCGCTGGGAGGGTGAGAGGCGTGTGTGGCCTTCATATGCTGCATGATATTACTGGTTGTCCACCATGACACACCAGTGAGGCAGTGCTTAAGTACCCCAGGTGCTCAAGCCAGGTGATGTTGCACAACGTTTGGGTAGTGGTGCTCTAAACTGGTGTCACATATGTTGCTGCGTTGTGCGCGCTGCCTTATTGCAGGTTTATTTGCAAGACGGGTTCAGATGTGCTGGATACCACGTCACAGGTGGTGGCAGCATGTTTTCCCAATGCTTCCAAGGCTCTGACCTGCAACATGGACGGGTTTTCAGCCGTCAAGACAGCGTGATCTTCCAACACAGCTGCGGCCATCCATCGTGCCAGTGTTGTAGCGTGATCATCCCGATGCAAAACCAGCTGCTACACAAGGACCTGATTGTGCCACGTCCCGGCTTGATTTCTGTTGCGTTTCAGCACTTATTGAGTTTGTGTTTTCGTAAAAGATCTGTACGAGTGAGTTGCTTAGTGTTGTGGACAATTGAGACCACTCTGTAACGCAGAGCATTGCCAGTCTGCTCTATATGACCCCATGTGCGAACCTGTCAGAGATTAGCGCCAATAGTGCCGATTCTGCCTGGTTAGCCATACTGGTGTAGATATCATTACACCATCAAGGACGGCACGCGCGCGCCGACACTATGTCATGAGACCAAGGCATCCGTCCAAGCTGTGACAACAACACTGCTTTTCAAGAAGAGGTCGGCACTGTCAGCAGCAGATACCAATTGCAACATGCAATGCAAAACGCGCAGAAGCCAACACACAGACACCTTGATGATATTGAGTGATATTAGTAGTACTGGCAGTAAGAACTGATACATTGAACCTCTACACGTCAGCATCCGAGTCAACTGCAACGAAGAGGGATTAACGCTGGAGAACATCAACAGAAAGGGGAATGAAGGGCGGGATTGCTATGTCAATGGTCAGTGGCAAGGAATACAGGCGAAACACTGGGGTGGATTGGTAGATTGCAGGTAATTGCAAACCGGTTGCTGTCAAATGATGAGGACATGCAACTGCGACCGGGGACATGTGGCGAACGATTGAGGAAAGGAGTCCACACGCCAGGCAAAGTCAGCCACATCTATTCTCAAGACTGTCAGAATCAACGTGTCCTGGTCCTGAGCAGTGCAATAACTGCCCACTGGTTCCCTCCTTCACGCTGACGGCTTGTTGGCTCTGTTGCCACAGCCTGGGGTTGCAGTTTGCAATGACAGTTGGGGTAAACAATGTACCAGGAGTACATAGCAAAAAGAACTGATATGTTCATGTTATACTTTCCAGACTCTGAGTCAAAGACGTTTGCCAGCAAAATGCAGCAAAATATAAACCATATAGAAACAACAGCGAAGGTTCGCTATGCCATTTGCCTGGCAAGGCTGCGTACAGGGCAAGGAACAATCTTAATGTGCAAGTTGCCACACAGCGGTGCCATCAACGGAAACTCGGAACACATGACCAACATCTCACAGGAGGGGTGGTAGAGCCTTGCAAGTCAACTTAGCCTCAACCGTTCCCACAAATGTCACAGTCGACGTTGTCCTGGTCATAAAGCTGCCTGTTCTCCTCCAACCACGTACCACAGCTGACTTCTTGTTGGCTTTGTGGCTGTGGCTTGACAAGGCTGTTTGCCTTGAGCCACTCAGCAGCACTGCCAACCATGCCTTGCTTGGCCTCTGCGTCTGCACTGAGACCAGGCCGACCCCACATCAGAGCCACGGTGGCAGGATGGCATTCAGCACGATTAGAAACGGCCATGAGATGAGCTCATAGATATGGCGGCAGACAGGGAAGTCACCCGTGTAGCCGCGGCCGCAGTAGTACATGGGGCCACAGTCCCACATCCACCTGCAGTAGCACGACTGATCCCTTGCGCACGCGGAGGGGAACAGTTGAAGCCCTCTGGCCTTGGCGGGCACCACACTTGCTTCAGCGCTGCCCCAGCCGCTTCGAATGGCCGCCATGCCGCCACCACTCGCTTCCACAGGAGGGGCGGGGCAGGTACCTGGGGTCAGCAGAACCCTGCGAATGAATCCATTCTGAAAGACCCCATCTGGGTCCATTTGCTTCACCAATGCCAGGAACTGTGTCAGGGCTGGATACTTGTCGCGCACAGGGTATCGCTCATCCTGCAGACAGTGGGCAAACGCATAGCTGTTGGTACTTGTTTAGCAAACTATTGCTGAAAGCCATGCGATTGGTCACTTAACGTATCAAGCGGTGCAGCTGGCCGACGTACCACCCACAGCAATTCGTGCACACATAAAGCTGCACTCACCAAAAAGACTCGCACAGGGTTCTTGCCCCAGTGCGGCCGGGCTCCGTACTTGACAAAGGATATCTGCTCAATCTCATCAAACACCTCCTGCATGTAAGCGAATATTAATATTGCTTGCACGAGAGCGTTGCAAATGCGCGTCCAGCAAATGCGCGTACATGTGTTCTTTTGCGCTAATCCTACACATCCTGGGTAGATTCTACCACATGCCACGAGCATGATGAGCAATGCATGACGTCACATTCCGAGCCACACATGCTGATAGCCAACGACCTGCAACCTACCTGGTGCGCTGCAGACATCCATGTCACTCCCTTGGACAGTAGCAGGTCGATGTACACTGTATCCCGGCCATACGCCATGTCCATGGGTGCGTTGGAGGCCTTTCCGAAACGCATGACCAGGCCCATGAGCGTTGGCATGCAGCCACTGCAATAATCATCGCCTCGTACACACGATAACAGCTGTGTACTGAGCAGGAAAAAGATGCATCGAGCATCCTACGTTCGAGCATGCTGCGTTCTCTACGCTCTCTACGTCTGCTGGCGTCAAGTTGAGCTATGAAGACAACTTGGCACGCTTTATGTTACGACGTCATCAGGCTGGGGCTGAACGTCTTCGTATCAATATCCAATGCCATGCATGCGGCAAGCATAATCCCCGTGTGTTTCCACCTGTCAACGGGCAAGGCTGCATGGAGTGTCGGCGTTGTCGCACGTTACGGTGCTTCACTTTGTGTCGGGACGCAGGATGCACTGTGTGTCACTGCGCCGTGTCAGCTTGACTGCAGGGTCGCTAGCTCCAGTTCACAATGTAGCATACAGCTTAATCCTGAGTTCCAGCTTGCGAGCCGTATTCTGGTCCTGTTTTTCACGAAGCTCACCGGCACCCTTACAAAGCGGTCAGACGTATCCACTCCTTGTTGGGGCCATATTCTATGGAAAGCCGTAGCGCCCATACTCACTGAAACTTGTGGAACAGCATACTGATGTCTTGCATCCATGCGGCCAGATGCAACTGATCCAAGTCGATCTCGACAAGCGTTTCATACATCGTTCGCCAGTAGCACCTGAAGAACAGGATTGAAAACTTGCTGATCTGGTGATGCAAGCGACTGGACAGCTTGTCGGGAAGGCAGGGCACCGTGGATTCATGTGCACCTGTTTCAGTTGAACTTGGCAACGTAGTGCACCGTATGGCATAACCAGGCCTTGCTGGTCCACTCACCCCCATTCAGTGCCTTCACAGTTGCTGCCTCCAATGTCATGGGCCCAGCCCACAGCACTGGAGTTGAAAGGTACGTATTGCAAGCCCTCCTGCACAGTTGGTGGTGGCTTTGCAAAGTTGGCAATGCACTGCAGCCTGCACACGCTGAGCACCTAAGAATCCTGCATTTCTTGCAGGCACATGCATGATGGCTGCTGGCTTTACACACAGCAACTAGTTCGCAATCTGATGCCATGCAGCTGCACACCTTGTACCACAGGGCCGGGAAGTGTTCGTAGCCGTAGCACACCAAGGGGTCTGTGGGAATCAGTGTGGGGTTCAGCTGGTTTGCAGCGACGCCTGGGGACACAGCAAGTCGAGCAACTGATTTATTGTTCACTCAGGACACATGATGGGCAGAAAGGAAAACCTGGGTTGAGACAGCAATATGCACTCATCTCAAGAAGCAGCAACACTTTATGTTCAGGATATATTATTTGCAATTTTGGGATACTGGCATGGCGTACCTGTACAAAACACGCACCTGCCCATGCAGGAATTGCGAACTGTGGCCGTGACGAAAAGAACACATGCCTGGCTGTGCCAGTGATGTTGGCGGGCAGTTCCATGTGCCTGCGGCGTGCCAGTCAGACAGGTGATGCCAGCAAGCTGGATAAACAAAAGGTGTTTGCCAGTTCTGGGACAATTCCTGGGACTGTCACTGACTGACTGTCTCGCATTGTGTGTTATCATGAGTCATTATGATGTGCATGGGTCCGGTAGTCCCTGGACTCGTGTGTTTGTCAAGAAACATCCGAATTTCACACGTGAACCTGTGGGTGGACAGCTCGTATTGTGGTAAACGGTGCACTGCCACTTCTGGGACAGCAAAGGCAGAGACAGGAACTGCAAGTGTCAAAAGACAAATGGTGTACGTGATCAGTATGAGCGGTAATGGCCAGTACCTCAAAAGTCAGTAATGTAAGTCGCAGTCGCCGTCGCCGTCGGTAAAGGAAGTAAAAGATCAGGGCACACGAACAGTCACCGCATGTACCCGTCAAATTGTTCCTTTGTGTGCAGACGCCATGCATGACATGACCGTGCTCGCTGCTGTGTGCCTGTACGGCATGGACTGTCAAACGTATGTGCTTATGAACGACACATTGCGATGCGGGCAAGTCATAGGCGACGACAGGCTTCCTGTTATGCATGGTAGACCAGGCATATGACTGCGGTGATGCATCTAACTACGCTGCGCACAAATCAGTCCCTGGCTGTGTGTGTGCTGGCCTCTGCTTGGTAAGGCCTCACTTCTTGATGATGACCTTGTTGACGTGTGGGAACCAGTGCACCCTTTGCAGCGTGGGGTCGTGCAGCAGGCCAGGCATGCGCCTGACCAGGTCACGATCAGACTCCAAGGACACGCTGAGCATCAGCTTGTAGTCAGGCACAGTCCTGCACGGCGTCACAATACGAACAGCAATTGTCTGACAAGAATACTAGCCGTGGTGCCAGGTGGAGTAGGCCAAGGCAAGGGCCAGCGATTTATGAGTAGCTCAGGGATTGTCTGGCAAAAGTAGTGGCAGTATCGACAGGTGGAGAAAGGCAAGGCTACAACGAGGAGCATTCAAGCCGACCTGAAGGCAGCAAGGGCTGTACACCCCAACCTGTAGACGTACCCACTGTGGGGTGTTTGATCGAGTCCAAAGTGCCACTGCCTTGCACTCTGGGGTCTGCCCCATCTTCGTTGGCAGATAGTCCCATATGGATCACATGAAGTAGTAACTGCCAATGCAACAGTCACACTATTGAAATGCTCACTTGAGAGTCATGTGCGTGACCACACCCAGGAGCCCCATGGACCCAGTGAACCACAGAGCAGGCGGGTTGGTGGTGTTGCTGGCCACGTGCTGCTCACCAGTGGCATCCACATACCACACCTGCACAACAGCTGAACGGATGAGTGAAGCACGTGATGCGCCAGTTTGCCGGCAGGTATCCAGGTATCCATTTTTTCATTGGATACATCAAGCTCGCTACATACAGCAAGCTTGCTGCACGGCTGTGTAGAGGCTCCCCTTACAGGCAGGCGGCCAGATTGCCGGCAGCTGCTTGGTTCCAGGCTGCAAGCCTCTGATGATGCCACGCCAGAACGTTGCAGAAATTATAAGTACGCAGATGCTTTGTTTCTGCTTCAGCAAGAGTGTGCTGACGTTGAGCCGCCGCAGAGGGTGTGTTCGTGTCTCATCAACAGCTTCACTAAGCATCAGTGGACGGAGAAGCTGAGTGAAGGGCACTTCACCTCTTCCACCAGGTGTCCAAAACTCGAAGGGCTAGCTGTGGACGAGCCATGAGCCCCGGACAGCATCAGGCCTCCAACCGTGAGCCCGGTGTAGATGGGTAGATTTTCAGCGGGCAGGGCAAGACCCCGTTCGTGAAGGTCCTTGGTTAGGTGGTCGACCAGCATGGCTGCACGTCAACGTAATGTGGATGATTGTTGCTTCACACCTTGGGTTCACATTGAACACGGTTGCATGGTTTGAATGCCTATGTAAAGCACTGCACTTTTTCCTTCTTGTAGCAACTGCCTTCATGTCAAGATCAGTCATGTTAAGGTCAGTCATGTCAAGATGCACAACTGCCTTCCTGCCAGGATGCAAACGAACTGAGAAGACATCGCTGCCTGCATGTTATGTAAGCAAACATGCCACGCCTTGGGTTTAAGATGAGAATATTAATCACATTACTGACCGGTCTGAACCGCCACCACGCTTCTGTCCTTGCCGTACCACAGGACTTTGTTCATGTCTGACATGTCCAGCTGAAGCCTGCATGGCTGCGAAACCCAGCGGCAACAGTATGTGATTTGAAGCATTCAATGCGACGGACAGAGGGACGGCGAAAAAATCATTGCAGCTGCGTGTTGTTGCGGATATATGGAGCCTGGATGTCATCTTGGGAGCCACCCAAATTCCCTGCACTTGGGCAATCTTCTTAGTTTTTGGCTGGGACGAAAATCATCACAAAATGAGGGTTGGCCACCACAAGGAAACAAGATAGGGATAGGAGTATGTGACGGTGCTGCTGCATCTAACGTTCGTTAAGTGTCCTGCCTGGTTCACATCGGCGCACACGAAGGGCGATCCAGAGTGCCACTGGCCCCGCGTCGCTCGAATGCTCAGTGTGCCAGGTGCACAGCGCTCTTGCGCATCACGGATCAGCAGAGATACGTCTTCGGGAGTCCTGCAGCAAACGGCACATAAGCACAACCGTAATCCTGACGCATGGCAGAAGCCCCAGGCATTGACATTCGGCGCCATTTTCGTTGCTGGCGGCGCTCGCCTGGGCTTTGCCACCGGTGCCCCGTCAGGACAAGACAAAGGGCGCCAGGCGCTCTCCAAGCCCTTGTTGCCCATCCATGCAATTCCACTGCCGCGAAACCCAGCGCCGGGGCCGGCCGCCCATGGCCAACCCAGAGCAACCGGCAGCAAAGTCTGTGCGACCAGCAACGCATGTATAATCAGCCAGGCCCGGACTAGTCCTGCCATGGCGAGGCCGCATCCGCTGCTTGCAGGTCAGACTTGCAATCGGCGTTTTCCGCGCGCCGGCCCGCAGTCAGCGATTGCTGCGATCTTTCTTCTTCCGCCGGTTTTCTGCTCCATGACGACGCGCCCTTAGTCATCTCTGTGAAATTGTCTCTGCGGAACGCCACGGGCGCAGCCGGTCGCATTGTATCGGGAAGGCGGGGCATTACCCAGCGCGCTCGATTAGCCGACACCGTTTTGCTCCAAACACACTGCTTGCGCCATCCGGCGTACATATCAGGATGGACCCAGCTAAGCTCGACAAGGCCCTGGTCACTGAGGTAAACACATTGCTAGGCATAATCAGATGCCTGTAAGGCTCCTTTGCGGAACGTCCTGCCTGACGCACCCTTGCATGCTAATGTTGTGACGTAAGATCATGACGGGATATGGTTGACAATTGTGCTGACCCCGCAGATCATCCATGGAGTTATGACTCCGGACATTGATAAGGTGCAGGCCACCATCCAGCGCCATTTCCACCCGCAAGTCCACTTTATTCACCATCTGGCGATAGTAAGTGTGGTGGTTTTCCCGTTCTTATTACATGCGCTGCAAGTCTCCAATTCAAACTAAGAGTGCGGCCTGCGTTGTGATGGACCTGTGGTCTTATCATCTCAGTGAGAATATGAATCGCCATCTGCAATCCCTGTGTGTCCTCAAGTGCAGGTGCGGGGCAGGGACAGCTTGGCGAAACTCTACCGGTTTGACCACGCAATGTTTGACATTCAAATCAGAGTGGTGAGGTTCCAAGATTCCATCATTTGCTAGTCAAGAAACATGGCCATATTTTACAGCGGGTCCAAGTCATGGGGCATCGAACCTCCCCCACTAAATCATGTAAATGTTGGACCGTCGGATCTGACTGATATTCCTGGCTGATGATCGGGACTCAATCATTCGGTCAAAGAGCATAGACCCTCCAATAAGTCACACAGGATGGGGATCTGGTCACTGGGCCACTCACTAGCTGGGCCACTCGCTAGCCTTTACATGTCCTGCAGCTTTTGCAAGTTAGCCCTGGTTGTCACAGTGTTACAATCCCAGCACCAGGCGATTGTGCCCAGTCCTACCAACGCTTGTACAGGGAGTAATCATGCGTATGCGAGCTTTGCCTGCATATATCTATGCGTGTGTCACTGCCGTTGCAGGTGGATGTGGGCATCGATCATGACAAACTGATCGCACTGGCCTGGGTGGACCAGGTGACGAAGGAACATACCGCAGTGACATACCGCAGTGGCAAATTCAGGGTTCGGCAAAGGAGCAGCAAGTTATATATATGTATTTACACCAGGGCCTCGGATCAGCTGCAGAAAGAAGACAAACGCTAGCAAACCCCGTCATGCATACCAGCAGATGCACTTAAACAACTCTCGATGTCCATCGCCGGGTCATAGAGCTCCTCACACATGTCATCGTCAGGCATGGGCCGCGGGCCATGGTATTGGCACCATATCATGATATTGACAGGTCGCGTTTGCTGTTGTCTGCTGTGGACTAGCTGAGGATCAGACCGTTGGCAGAGGGCACATACAAGTGACAGGCCTTGTTTGGTGGTCGAGCAATCGATGTTTGGGTTCGGTCTCCGCCTAACTTGCTACTTTGCCTAAGTTACTACTGCGACTACGTTACTGCTACGTTACTACGTTACTGGCGCTTTGAGGCAAGCAAGGCTGAACACAACCCATAGCTGCAACCAGCATACCAGCGAACTGAACGTGTATCGATCACAGGATTTGTTGTCACCCCCTGCATGCAGGAGGTGTACCTTCGCCTGCCCTCCCTGCTGAAGCACATGTTCTCCCCCAGGTACTGCCCGGTGGTCACACGACTGACCTTCCAACGTGTGAACGGAAGGCTCATGGTGGTGGTAAGCGGGTGATGGGGGTTGGGTTTCAACGCTTGGTCTCCTTATTTACGCCGACCGGCGTCCTCGTGCTTTCTTCCCTCAAACTGCCGTCTCTGCAGTGGGTTCTGCAAACACGACAGCATTAGATGCACTCGATGTTGTTCTCAGCCAACAGCAGTACACGTGGCAAAGGGCTGATACGTGCCCTGTCTTCCTTGTGCTGGTCACCCTGACACCTGCCTGGGCTGCAGCGGTGTTTTGAATTCAACCAAATGCGCCAGGTTGCAACGTTGTGTATGGTCCAGTATTGTTGGATACATTGTTCCAGCAACCTTGTCCAGTTGTTTTCTTCTTCCTAGCTAGCTAGCTTTCTTTGTGCGGTAGCTCTTAATGCTGCTTGTGCACCCAAGGACAGGGCTATGTACCTGACGTTTCACAAGCTGTCCTTCCTGCCGCTTGTGTTTTACCCGAAGACAAAGAGTTGCCGTGTGCTGTGCCGTGTTTGCGATCCCAGGAGCAGTACGACCATGTGAGCACCTACTACCTGCCCAACCTGTTGGGGCCCTGGGCCGCATGGGCACAACGCAACATCACCATGCCGCTGGGAGGGTGAGAGGCGCAGACTCGGTGACCGTGGTCGTGATTCCTCCTTCATCTAACATAAGCGGAACTGCAGAAGCCTTGCAAGCAAGAGTTCCGTTTTCAGTTTGTGTTTGTGGGCACGGGCAACTTGTCAGGCTCAACTTGCATGTGCTTGTTACACGTGTCTGCACGTGATTTTTCACCCAGCTCTGCACGCCAGCAGTTTCCTAAGCAGCTGTTTGTTGTTGTTCGTGCCCTGTCATACTGCACACCACTGCGGGTGAATGTACCAAGCAGTGGCATGTGTATGTTCCGCACGATTGATAGTAGTGCTGGTCTTCCTTGTGATTCTTGTGAAGTGTGGATTGTGTGATGTGTGGTGACTCGGTTGCTCGGTCGCTGAGTCGTTGGATTGGCTGATTGGTCGTCTGCTGTTTGTTCCTGCAGGCTGGTTTGCAAGGTGGGCTCGGATGCGCTGGACAAGGCCTCTGGCATGGTGAAAGAGTGGTTCCCCAACGCTTCAAAGCCTTTGACCCGCAACATGCACGGGTTTGCAGCCGTTCGCACTTAATGAATGGCTTCAGCGTCCCATGCACAATGCATTACGTCCACATGAAAGAAAGCAATCACAGCTGGCTGGCTCGCACGGAGAGAGAGCACTTGCGCTGGAATGCAGTTGCATGACTTGATGCGTGCACCGCTGACAGCAGACAGGGTATAACACAGCGTTTGATTTTATTGTTTTCAATGTTTCTTTTCCCATGCAACTGACGACTGGATAATGACTCACCTTACATATTTGGAATGGCAATATACAGCCGCTATTTTCACGCGCACGTGTTTTCAGAACTGAACCACAGGCAGGGACACAGTTCAATCCCGTGCTGCACGGTCAAAACAGTGACCTGCGCGTGCTCCACACAGTCCTGATCAGATAAGGAAGCACGTGCCAACAAAGCAAATGTGTGTATGTCTTGTAGGTCGTTGATGTGGACTCATTGGTTTGTTACATCAGGAAAGCCGTCGAAGGACACGGAACGGAATGTAGATGTCACTACACCATCAGCTGCAGAGTATCATCTGGCAGTTGCTCTCAAGGCTGTGACACTTGTCTTATGACTCATTTTCAAGGTGTACATGGACTTCACAGAGGCGCGCGATGTGCAGCAGCATATGCCATGCATGACGCAGTACATGCACAGCAGGAACTGCATTGACAGCGTACTGCACGCTAAGCGGTTCAATAATGACAATGTTACACAGTTATTAAGTGTAGGACACTTCTCTGGCTGCGCAGGCCAAATTACGACAGTATTTGGGTTGCACTGCCATTACCGTCACTCCATGTCACCCCTGTCAACCCAGCCTGGAGCAGGATACCAGTTGAAACAATCGATAACAGGCACAAGTGATGAACTTACATGGACATGAGAGTATTTATTGGAATTTCGGTCAGCAGCAGAGTCAAGTGCAACATGCATGTAAGGTTTGGCAATTCTGCACAAATTGAGAAAGAGATTGGCAAGCAGATCTATCATAGGAATGTGGCATCCAAGCACATCCAAGTAACGACATACTTGAAATACAGCAAAGGAGCAGCCAGTTATATATATGTATTTACACCAGGGCCCCAGAGTGTGCCGAGCGGCACAAAGGAGCAGCAAGTTATATATATGTATTTACACCAGGGCCCCAGAGTGTGCCGAGCGGCACAAAGGAGCGGCAAGTTATCCGAATATCAGCTGCGGGAAAAAAACGCTAGCAAACCCGGTCATGCATACCTGCGGAAATACTTGAACAGCAAAACAACCCTTGCATCATTGTTTGGTGCATGGGCATCCCACATCCTTGCAGACAGGCAACAGCACAAGGGGCTCTAAACGCTAATACATGACAGGGGCTGGCACAAAGCACTCACGTTTCACAGTGCCTTATTACCAAACATCAAACTGCACCAAATCCGAATAGCAAACTGCACCAAACTACGGCAGCAGCGACACGAATAACCACTACGTTTGCATGCATAAAGCAGTGACGTACAAGCGTACATCGTGCCTGCGTCCCACTGGCAAGGAGCTGCACCTGTGTGCAGAGCGCGAGCCTTCAGGGGTGCTAGTGCTGCCTGCTGCACCATGTACCGCCCGTCAGTCCGCGTTCCATGCACGTACGCAGACCTGTACATGCTTGTGCAGCCACATGGTGAACGGGTCCCGCAGCACACGGTACTGCAGCGGCTGGTGGCTCTGCAGCGCCTCCAGGCTTACGCTGTACAGCCGGTAGACGAGGTACCTGCAAGTAGTGCAGCAAACAGCGCCGGACAGCTGAGGCACAGGTATGAGTTGGCTGCTGAGAGCGGAGCGGCAGTGAGCACAGGGCAGGGCCTGCAGGGGTGGCAGCTGAGACATACATGACTACACGGCCGGAGATGGGGGTCATAGGTAGTGCCACCAGGTGTGGCAGCTGAGGCGGAGGAGGGATGATGATGATGGGTGCAGCCACTGATGACGGCAGCACACAGGTAGCAGATGTGCACTGACCCGAAGGATACCATACTGATCCTGGGTTTTAGTCGCAAATAAATTCCGAAAAATTGGAGTCTTGCGACTAAATCAGGCTTCAACAAAAATTGGCGCTCCTACGCAGCAAGTTGCGACTAATTCCAGGGTTTTGTGCGAAACGTGCTAGGATTTAGCCCATGTGGAGGGTTAAAGGCCGTGCAAGGCCAGTTGAGGTCGCAGTCAAAGCAGTTTTTGAAGCATGACAGCAGTAGGAAGCAGACCAGCGAGCAAATGCAGCAGCAGCCACGGCCTAGAATCCAATAGGTCGACAGTAAACACAAAGCAAAACAAAAAAGGTGACGGGGCAAGCATGCAGTGATGGGCGTGAGGTAGACAGGGAGGCTGCATGGAGTGATGACAAGGACCCTTATGCATGACTGGCAGGGTCATGGTGACCAGCAAGAATGGCACCGTGCGACTGGTACCGGAAAAATCGGCCCATTTTTATAAATCATAATGCGACTAATTCCAGGTTGTGGTACTGAAACTTTTCTCGATTTCCAGCATGCGACTGATCCAGGACGCAACTAGAATTTCCGCACAGTACGGTACACACCACGCTGGGCTGGAGCTTGTTTGAAACAGGGTTAGGATCGTATAATAGGATGAGAGGTCGGGCTTGAGGTGAGGTTGGGATCATCACAAGGGTAAGGGTTAGGATCCTGGCCCGCGCACCTGCTGCCCTCAGCCTTGGCACATTCCATCTCCTGTGCCGACATCTCAAACACATCCGGCCCCAGCTGGCCGACACAGGCCGCACGTGTGCTCTTCGCGTCCACATGCAGGCACCGCTGCGAGGGGTCGCCGGCACTGGGAGGGGGGGCGAGCTCAAAGTCGTAGGGAAGGAAGCTCTCCCCATGCTCGTTCACCCACGTGACTGTCCAACCGGATTCAACCACCTGTGGGTGCTGCAGCAGGAGGCAGTAGGCCACAAGCTCACCCAGCCTGCGAGGCAGCAGAGCGCACGCGCACACTGGTCACTCTGAAAGCCGGTGACTGCAGACCTCACAACCCTGTGCTGGACGTGGGAGTTTGGACATCATGGCATCGCTTTACATCACTTGTCTCTGGTGAGATGCCGAGGGCTACAAAGCTCCACAGGCTGTAAGAGATCAGCATACTGCTCTTACATCATTAGATGCATTTGCATTCCAGTGACTGAGATTCATGAGCAACGCCCAGCAACCGGATATCAGAGGAGAGCATCCAAGCATCCAGCCACCAGTGATTGTGATGCGTGAACTATGTTGATTCGTGAACAATGTCAAGCAACACGGCATCAAGAGGAACGCATTGCGGCATGCGTTCTCGCCTCAGCCCCCACCTTCCCGTTGCTTGGTCGCCCATCCATTCGAGTTCGTCCCTCTGTCTGTCTCCCATGCGCAGCATGAGCCTCAGCGCCTGGTCCAGCAGAGGCGCAGTCACCACTGCCGGTGCCTGCTGCAGCAGCGGCACATCGGTGAGCAGCCGGCCTGGCGACGCACGCACACCCGCATGCACACCCGCACTGCCCGGGCCCGGGCTGCTGAAACCTGCACCCCCACCAGCCCCTTCAACCGACCCAGGTGTCCTGCCTGGAGATGCAAACGGCATAGCGTTTGGCACACCAGCTTTTGCAGTGCCAGGGCCGATTTGCACATCATCACTAGCACCGGTGTCAGCACCAGTCTGGCCAATGGCGGTGTCGCCAGTACCCAAGTCGCCAAGGTGGCTGTGTGCATCAGCACCAGGGAACATGTCAAACGTAGGAGGGGCCCCAGTGCTATGACTGTGCGCATGGCTAACATTGACTTCCAATACTGTGTGAGCTGCACCCTGCGAGGTGTTGCCACGGCTATCATCGCCAATGGTGCCGAATGCGGGGCCAAGCGCACCCTCTAGGCGCCGTCTGGCCCCTCCCCCCGAACCCCGGTTGCCCTTGCCGTCATTATCGCCAGCAAGTGCAGCAGCAGCAGCAGCAGCACCAGCGCTCGCGTCATCTGCGTACCCATGCAAGTGCAAGATGAGATAGCACAGGGCCGCCCAACCCAATATGGATGGCCATGCACGTTCAAAGTGAGAGAGCGCACGCACTGCCAGCACAGCGCAACACAGTACGGCAGAGTGCAGCGCAACTCGAGAGCAGCATGCAGTGCACAACAGCAGCGCCGCTGCCTGCGAGCGAGTTCAAGAGGTAGCCACTCAACGGCATTCAACACAGCTTGGCCGGCTGCAGCACAACTTAGAACAGCCAGTGAATGTGCAGCAAGGTTTGTTGCTGTGGTATCTAACTCAGTTTTGCTTACCAGGCAGGAACAACTCAAAGTAGCTCTGATTCCCCGCTTCACCCCCGGTACCGGCAGGCAGCAGCAGCGGCTGCAACCTCTGGTGCTGCTCTGCCGCAGGCCTAGCATCCATGGCCTGGAACTCCTTCCCGGGGGAAGTCATCACATCAGCAGCCGCAGCGTCTGCACTTGCACCGAATGCCCCAAAGAAAACCCCTGGTTCCATGGCTGGTGCTGCAGGGTCAGGTTGACCACGGCTCGTAGCATTGTCTGGCATAGGCTGGTCTGTCACCGCTGCCCTGCCGCCTGCGCCGCTCTGACGCCCTCCGTCACCACCCATTGCACTGCTCTTGCGACTGACTAAGCCTGCATCCTCGAGACCTTGATCTACTGTACGATGGGTGATGCCAGTGCCATTGTCCGTGGCCCACTCCCATGCTGTGGACGTTGCACCGCCAGTCTCAGGCCCATGGCTCCACCCATCCCTAACACAGCCTCCAGGAACAGCCCTTCCCAGAGCCTCTTCGCCCAAGCCGAAGGCAGGAGGTCCACCAGCATGCTGTGTCCCCAACGGAGCAGCCCATAGTGGCTGTTCTCCCTCTGGCTGCACAACCTCGGCATTGCAACGTTCAACAAGCTGAGAGTCCCGCGGTAGTAGGCCATCCACGCTGCCAAAAGCTAGCCCACCACAACCTGCCAAGACATCACCAAAAGCCACGCCGCTGATGTCGCCTGCTGCCGCCCTGGCGGCACCGGCACCGCCTGTCCCCACACCCGGTCCCCCACTGGGCAGCGGTGCACCCCGGCTAGCTGCAGGGGCTGCCAGCGGGTCAGGGCCTTCTTCCTGAACCACGCACAGCAAGGCAAGGGCACCGTGTGCAGAACCAGTTGCAACCTCTACACAGGCAGATGTTGTTATCAGAGGTGGATGTGCGACAGTCCAGACATGCCAGTGTGACCATCAGCTGGCTAAAGCAAATGCAAAAACCAGATTGCAGACAAACAACAAGGTCTTGTACGACTCTTGAAACGGACCGCCGCAATCACAGGCCATTTGCCCGCACTCAAAGGCGCGTACACAACACACAGCACACCACTGCAGATCAGAGAGCACTCGCCCATTACGTCCGTCCAACGGAGCACACACGCAACACGCACCTCCTTTGCCGCCCGTGCCGCGCGTGCCCGCTCCCTGCGCTCCCGCACTTCCCGCGCCTCCGCCGCGCGCCTCTCGGTATCCATCTCCGGGTCGTAGAGCTCCTCACACACGTCATCATCAGGCATGGCGCCGCGGGCCACGGCCCGCACCTGCACGGTCAGGCAAGGCCCGGCAAACCAACGTCAACAAACAGGCAAATGCACGCAGATGATTGCCAAACAAAGGTTGAGCACGTCTGCATTTAGAGTCCAGAAGCAGTGGTAATTACTGGCTGCGAGGCTGAGCGAAATCGTGCAAGCATGGAAATCTACATGCTGCCAACAATCACAATGGTGGCACAAGGGTAACAAACTTATGGCATGAGTCTCCTCAGGTAGCAGTCACAAGGCCGAGTCAGAAAGCGAACGCTTGAAAGCGCGTAGAAGCACGCACCTCCCACACTGCTTCCCCTTCTGGCAGTTCAGGCAGGCGTTTCATCTTGTTGACAAAGTCATCAGCGTCCGTCCCACACTGGCGTGCAACCACCAACTCGCGAAGGAACGCCGCCAGAGCGGGATGGGGCGCCAGGGATGAGCTGCCAGAGAACAGCCTGAGCAGACAGTGTGTGTATGGCAGATGGTTGCGACCCTAGAACAATCTCCCTTGCCGTCCTTGCGTGCAGCAACCAACGCAGCACTGCCACTAACACGCGAGCCTGTGTGAGATGAGGCCACGTTTGGTGGCACTCTTGTTCCATCTTGCACGCTGGTGCGGCGCCTCCCAGCCTGCTTGCCTCTTCAACTGAGCCAGGGTTGTAACATCACTTGCAAGTGTTCAGGCCTTCCACCTCTACCACCTCGGCTGCACCAGTTCCAATGATCACAGTCCTAGGCGAATCTTGAAAAGGTCTCTGTTACTATCTACGGCAGCTATGGTGGCCAGACAGATGAAGATGGTGACCTCCTGCTGGCCAACAACAACCTCTGGGACCCCTTAGCCATTGCTTTTTCTTCTGACCTGCTTGCCTCAGTCAGCGCTTTGTCCCAGTCCATGTGCGCATGCCCCGCCATGAGCAGGCATGTCTGATGCTGTGGGTCGTCCAGCCGCAGCATGGCGGGCGTGCGCGCGGGTGATGACCGCACCATCACGCCACCAGGAAGGGTCACGGCGTAGTCCAACTGAACAAGCAGACAAAACAATCACGAACAACAAGCAACAAGTAGAGCAGTAGAGTTGAGCGAGGTGATGAAGTGGATGGGGACGAGACAGCAGACCCAGACACCCTATGCGTGTAGCGACTGCTAGACCACGCAAAGTGAAGATCATGGCAACCTCTGCCACGTGCAGGGCGGCAACTGCAGCTGGGTTGTCCTACAAAGGACGCAAAGCCCACCACTGGGTTTCTGTCTGGCAGTGCTGACCATTCTGCCATTTGGTTGCCTGGCCGTTTTCTAGAAGGACAATTGTGCTGACTGTCCTGCCATGTCTGGGCATGCCTTTATGTTCTCTTCCCGCTCAGGTGCAGCTCACATTCCTCTTGCGATTATGCTGAGCCCAGCCACCACCACACCAGCAATAGCATGAGATCAATGTTTTGGGCACATCTGCCATGTGATGTTTATGATATGATAATCACCTGCAATTCGTTATCCCCAGTGATCGGGTTGGGCTTTACCACCGTGCAGACCAGCTTGGCTAGGCGGGCAGACACCCCGGCGGCCAGGGCCTGCTGGTAGGCAGCGGGGTCGTGATGGTGCAGGAACCGCTGCAACACCAACAGGGCATGGTGGGCTTGTTCTCCAAGACTAGCGGCTCAGGCTGAACCAGCCAGTAAGGGTCAAAGCACATATAGCCATGGATATACTACATATAGCCATGTTCCATATCTCAGTCCTCTCTGTCAAGCCACTGTGTATGATAGGGCTCTTTGACGCACAGAAAAGTGTGCCTTCTACCAGACAAGCTTGACTGCTACCGGGGAAGGCATCAGTGAAGCGTCTCTAAAGCCACTGATCTCTGGATAGTGCATCAGTGAGGAGAGACAAGAGCTGCCAATGGCAAACCACATGCCTTGTTGCAGGCGTGGATGAGACCACTGATGGACTACCAATGTTGGCCACTGGCCCCAGCTGGGCATACCTCAGGGCTGCACCTCCATGTTTTACAGTATTCAGGACCCTTCTGAACCAGTGTGTAGCGGCAGGCGAGTCTTTCACCACATAAGCCTGCCTTTCACCAGGTAAGCCCAAAAGCCACTAATCTCTGGTGCGTGCATCAGTAAAGAGATACTTCTGGAATCACCTGGGCGAATCTCAGCGCCGCCACCACCATGTGCGCCTCCCTCGCAGTGAAGTCCAAAGCACCGGTCTTGGCCGACCTGCACCGCACAGCAGCACACCGGCACAGCATTGCATTGAGAAGTGGCAGCATCAACAGGACCACAACAGCGCACAACAGGCACAACTGAACTCAGTAAGACGGCAGCACCAACATGAGCTATGGCATCACGTTCGGTCACTGAAGCAACCATGGGCATTTCAGAGACAGTAGAGCCGTGCGGTTGAGGATTACATGGAGACAGTGAGCGCGTGTCATTGCTGTGAGCTGTCATGTGTCAGTCCGTTCGCATGGCCTTACCGCGCGCAGACAGTTGAGAGCCAGGGTATGCCCAGAGCGGTCAAGATTGAGTGCACAGGCGGTTTGTCCAGGCGTGGGGCTACAAGGAGTGTGAGGCGCGGCTGCACCGGCCTGTGCACAGGCGGGGCTGGCGATGGAGCCGTGCTGCCATCTGCCGCCACGCCTGCATTGTTGCCACTGCTGCTGATGCTTTTCTTGTCTTCAGGATCTTCGGTTTTGAATAGTTGCGCCACGTCATCGTCGTCATTGACAACCATCAGCTCCTGCAGCAAAGCATTGATTTGTGTACAGCTGGACTGACTCACACTCATAGTGGTACGTGCGAATACAAGGGGTAAGGCAGACTAGCAAGGGCGGGCGTCAAAGGAGGTAGTCAGGCTGAGTTGTGAAGTTTCAGTTCGTACTAATACAGCGCACATCGGCAAGTGCTTGTCTTGGCACCACATGCATTCAGTGCGACAGATCACATGTCACATGCCACATGTCGCATGTGACTTATCACATGTTTCCTGTCACACCCCTTGGCACCATGTGCACCCCATGGCACGTGCGCCACCCACCGCTCCTGTGGCCCATGTCCCATTGCATCCCGGGAACACCCGCCTGCTTCTGAGAACAGGTCGGATGTTTTCTTCCACCTCTTCCCTACGGAGCTTGAACTGGTCCAGGCCGTACGACCAGCCAGATAGAATACCGTACACCTGAGGGAGGCACACCACACACCAGCCAGCCAGCATCATGCACTCTTACCATCACGCCATAACACCACCAAATCAAAAAAAAAAAAGTTTGCCAGTTCTGGGAACGTGCTGGCGGTAATACGGGCCTATTCACACAAACTGTCCCAGAACTGGCAAACTTTTTTTTCCATATTGGGATGAACAAGGAACATGCATGCATTGTCACTTGAGTTCTGCAACAAGCCGGGGGCACACGGCTGCAAGACCCTATCATATCATATTTGTCACTAAGGCTGGGCTTTGATTGAGTTCTGTAGCAAGCCGGAGGCAGATGGCTGCAAGACCATGTCTTTGGCTCTCCTTTCACCCATTCGACATCACCCTGATCACAGCACACCGCTCCCACAGCTGAGCACGTGCACTGACAGGACTCCTGTGCATGAATTCGGTGACAAGCCAGGGACAGACTTCAACGGCTCTTACCCCACAGGCACAGACTGGGTTGTGATGCACTGAAGACATGCTCTGGAGGTCACTGCATGATCATGTCATTGGCTCTCACGCTCTGATCACAGCACACCCCTTGCTCCCACACCGCTCACCAGTTCCGTTGCCTCCGCTGTGACCTGCCCGCCTCCCACACATGTGGCAGCCTCCAGTGCATCGACATTATCCTGCACACTCGGGTACTCGGCCATGCCCAGGTGCTCAACGAACCAGGACGGGCCCAGCTTCCGGTCATACACATGCCGCTGCGGGTAGTACCTGCGCAACATGGTATGTCCATGCTCATTCAGACCAGTGCTGTCTGACTGGTCCACATAAATCCATCCACCCAGCATCCGGCCTACCCTGGCCTACCCATTCCAGCATACTGCAAACATGTTTGCCTCTCCATGCAAGCATGACCGGATCATGTAGCACTGATGCCGGTCATCCTGTTGCATGGTGGTCCAATAGCATGCTACATCACACCATCAGTGCCCACCTGACCACGGCGCGCAGAGGGAAGTCAGGCATGCGCTCAAACTGTTCCGTGCGCTCAAAGAAGCGCAGCTCTGCCAGCGCATGGAACCGGCCGGGCAGGGGCCGGGCGGTCCAGGCAGCCGCACCCGTCTCCGGCTCTTCCCACATCATGCCCACCCGCTGACGTGTGCTAGCTGCTGCGGCCTCCGCCTCGTTGGCAGCCTCCTGCAGCCAGTGACGAAAGCCAAACCATTTTAAGGTATCACACTGCTTATGCTCAGATGTGCCCGCACCCTGGGGAGACAACAGGGTGCAGCAGAGAAGCACGTGTCCTGCCAAACATCACAGGGAATCCCAGACACTGTCGTGAGTGCTTCGAAGGCATCAACAGCCATGACAAAATTGATGGCACCCGGGTCCAGGCACGCCTCGCATTACCAGCAGTTCCTACTTATCCCCTGCTTCCTTGTAAGCGCTCCTAAATCATCCATAACCAAAGCTCACGAAGCATTGCCCTAACAGCAGAATTGTGTCTGCGTAAGAGGCTTGGTTCCGGCAGTCTCTACCTTGTTTGGCAGCCACACCAGCGGTTGCTGAGCCTCTGCCTGTGTGCGCATGGCCCCGGCCGCCTCGCCCTGCGGGTCCTCCTGCACCCCGCTGCCCAGGTATGAGTACAGCTCACGCATCTGCACACAGTGTGCACATTGGGTCACAAACGTGCGTGCGTTTTGTGCAAAGCTGGTTGCGGCGTTGCATGATGGTTGGCCAGTCTCTGAGCAGTCATGCCTGTACACACAGCTGCTCATTGTGATTGCCACATGTCTGTTTACAGCAGGGCAGCTATCACGGCACGGGGCTTCCTCCGCCCGTCATCACCTGATCCACTGTGGCGGTGAACGTCCCCACAGCTGCACCAGGTGCTGCCTGTGCTGCCTTGCCTTGGCCCGCCCATCTCTGCAGCTGCGCCAGCACCAGTGAGGCGGAGGGTTGCCGGGCCACATTCAGAGCCTCCAGGAGTGCGGGTTGGCGCGCCAGCACGGGCCCGGGCCGCAGGTACCTCACAGGCAGGTCGCCAAACAAACGACGCGCTCTGCATGCACCCATGCAGACGTATATCAGTGCAGACACACACCGATGCAGAAGTGCACCAATGTACACACATACCTGTCTGAACTCAGCTGGGCACAGACCTACACCTCCAAATAGGGCAATCTACTCAGACTGCAAGGCAGTGTGGACAGTAGCGGGCCTGGAAGCCCATTCAGCACTCAATTATCAAGCCTAACCCTAACCCTAACCCTAACCCTAACCCTAACCCTAACCCTAACCCTAACCCTAACCCTAACCCTAACCCTA
>QAXH01006494.1:8018-18317 GCA_004335635.1 Chloromonas sp. AAM2 | reverse complement strand
ACCCTAACCCTAACCCTAACCCTAACCCTAACCCTAACCCTAACCCTAACCCTAACCCTAACCCTAACCCTAATTGCCAGAAGAAAGCATAACACTCACTCCACACTCCACAGCAGCAGCTCTGAGGGCTTCATGGCATGGCCGCTGCTGGCGTGCAGCCAGGCGCGGTGTTGCAGCGCAGTCAGGAAGGCGCTGGGCACCTGAGCACATGTGAAGGCAAAGCACTGTTGCAAAGGCGGAAGCTATATGTTTCAGGCAAGCACACGGTACCAAGACCGTACAGGAGGCTGAACGCTTTAGGCAAGCGCTGTAATTTCACGATCACAGCTGGCCAGCCCTGAGCAATCAGAAACAAGAGCATTTCTGAACTACTAATCTGTCCTCGTGTTCAAAGGAAGATGCTGTAATCCAGATCCATTACATTTTGCTTGTGCTGTATGTGCGCTGGGGTGGCAGCATGGCCTGTCCTGTCCATGTTCTGGCTTCACTGTGCATCACTGCAGCCCCTTTTTTGTGCGTGCTTTGGGCACTTTTGCGAAGACCATGTGATCATGACGATGCCATGTGCTCTACCCAGCACCCAGGAGGCCGCTGCCATGCCACACTAGCCATACCTGGTGCTGGTGCTGTCGGCCTAGCCCAGCGGCCGAGCCAGGTTGACCCAGTGCCACAAGTGTGCAGCGAGCTTGCATGGTGCGGGAATACACAGGCCAGTGCTGGGCCAGCAGCTCAGCCAGCGCCATCAGCTGCTGCTGCTGTTGGGCAGGCACTGGCGGCTGCTGCGGCTGCCTGTTCTGGTGCTGAGGGGGTGACTTAACCGGTGACGTAAGGGGCGACTGAACGGCTGACTTGGCCGTGGCACTTGAGCTGCCGCCTCTGCTGGGCTCGGTGCTTGTGTCGTCCGGGTTCAAGCCCAGGATGTGGTCCACCATGGCGCCAAACCCAGGGCATTCCCAGTCCTGCACCTCCAGCTCCTGCGCACAAACATGACAACAGGCCAAACAGCCGCTTGCATCGTTTGTCCTGAGTTTGCCAGCAGGCAACTCCAGGGCTCCAAAGCATCAAGAGAACAGCTGTACCGAGTATGCAATTGCTCCACCACAACTGGGACTGTGCGAGGAAGACAACGCAACTGCTGCTTGGCCCACTTCATGCCCAGTGTGACGAGCCAGGCTGGCGATTGCGCGCTTCGTGTTCCTTGGTGGAGCTCTAGCCACGACAACAAGGCATTGGGAAGGGCACAGCTGACTTCAAGGGTCATATTTTACATATACTTGCAGGTTTGCCCATCTAAACGACAGCAGGTGCGCCTGCGGTGCCGCAGCTGTAACGGTTTCTTTCCAAACTCCCCCTGTCCTGGCAGCCGCTCATCCATGACTTTGAGACTCAAATCTTCACCTGAGTCTGCGGATCATAGTCCCCAAAGTCCAGGGCAGGCCAAGACCCCGGCATGTCACCAACTGCACAGCGCCATGTGCGCTCAACCACAGGCAGGTGGTCAACACACCCCAGCTTCCTGCACACATGCATGCATGGTGGGGTGCATGATGGTGGGTGCAGACGCTGCTGTCAAGCGGCACATCACATCACCTGCACAAGTGGACCCACGCAATGCCAACCGCTTCTGTCACTGCATGGATGTAAAGGGGAAACCACTCTGTAGGCAGTGGCAGAGGCAGGCAACATGCGCATGGTGTACCCTGACACCGCCTGCATGCAGCGCACACACCTTAGCATCCACTCCCATGCACGTGGTTCCACCAAAGGGCTGCAGCAGGCAGCGTAGGCAGGGCTCGCCACACACACGCGCCTCTCCATTCCTTGGCCCGCTACAGCTGCCACATCACAGCCGCCCATTGCGGCCGGCAGCAGCACACCGCCACCGGCAGCAGCAGGGCCAGCAGCAGCACCAGCACCAGCACCGGTACCACAGTGCACCAGTCCACAGCTGGTCACCAGCACAGCTTTAGCTTTCAGCTGCTCCAGCAGCGCCTGCTGTGCCTGGCTGAGCATGCCTGGACCAGCAATGACACGAGACGGGATCAGCTCAGCAGCGCCGGTCCTGGCGGCCGGACGGCTGGAGCCAGCTGGCACAGCTGGTGGCGGCGGCCCCAGCAACCCAGCTGCCAGTGGAAATGCCAGCAGCCGCATAGCCAGACTTTCAGTCGCAGCAGCAGTTTGTGCTTCAGACTTTCGCTTGCTGGCTGGCGAGGCGGCAGCAACAGCAACATGACTGCCTGGTGACTTGCTGTTGCTGCCAACGCTATTGTCACCATCCACCAGCATGGCGGCCACTCCACATGAACTAGCAGAACTGCCTATGGGCCCAGTAGAACTGCAGTGGGCTACCTTGCTGCTGGTGTTATTGACCATGCGCTCGAGCGATGGTAGAACGTACGCTTGCAGGACATCTGAGGCAGTCAGCTGCTGCACACCCAGCCACTGCAACAACGACAGCACTGAAGCTTTCTGATGTTGCTGCTGCTGTTGATTGAGCTGGTTCTGCTGCTGGGATGAAGCGTTTCCATCTTGTGCCAGGCAGTCCAGTAGTGCAGGGTCCAACATGCACAGGCCCATGGCTTGGGGGTCAAGGCAGCATGCTGTCAAGGCTGCTTGCAGTCTGGCTGCCTCCTGCCTCTGCCTTGCATCGCCTCCACAGTGTGCCAAGGGGAGGTACATCGCCTTGCCAGAGGACGTCTGAGTTCACATGGGCACAAGAGGTGCGTGAGCACACGCATTCATGCATGCAGCAGCGGCAGCTCGACTCAGAACTGTACACACCCATGTTGTTGAATGTCCCATGCTTACAGTTGCTGTAGAAATGATGCTTCAAAGAGGTCGTACGTTGTGTCGCACTTGACCACAACTGCACGGCATATCTTACAGTGTCACGTGCACTGTAACAGCAATCTTCTTGTGAGACAGCACCTCAGGCTTCACAGGCAAGACCTGCCGCTAAACCATACTGTGAACAAGTGGGCAGTCTCACACTGCGCACCTGTGCTGCAACAGAGGTGAAACCGCCCCCTTGCACTGGCAGCAGTGGCAGCTCTGCCAGCCGGTCTCTGAGCTTCCTGCCCGCGCTCATCTGCTTGAAGGCGGGCCCCGCGCCCCGCACCAACTCTTCCTGGGCTGCCAGCAGGCTCGACAGGAGCGGCAGACGGGCCCGCATGGCTGATACTGATGGCGGTGTGGTGTCGTGTGTGGAGTCGGGTGGGCAGCACAGAGCAGCGATCAGCTCGGCCAGATCCTTGGCCTGCGGGTGTTGGCCAACATCCAACATGCAACATGGAAAGCCGTCTTCAAAACCAAGCTACGAAAAGGAGAGGAAAGAAGAAGAAGAACATGAACAAGAACAAGAAGAAAAGGAAAAAAGGAAAAAAAGGAAAAAAAGGAATAAAAGGAAAAAAGGAAAAAACAAAAAAAGGAAAAAAGAAAAAAAAGAAAAAAAGACGTCTCCAAAACTGAGAACTATGAAAAGAAGAAGACAAATGCCTGTTATACTACCGTGCTGACAAGATTGAATGGTGAATGTTCTGGTGCAGGTCGTCTGAACCAACCAGGCAAGGATATTGTATAGAGCAGTGTTGTTTGAAGCTTTCCTTTGGGGTCGGCGCTCAGCAGCAGCCCGTCACCTGAAGCCTTGCTTGCTGGGGCTGGCACCTCTGATAGCAATTCCCGGAATCAGGCAGGGCGGAGAGAAGGGTGCACTTGCCTGGAAGTCCTGCACGTGCAGCAGCTCTCTCAGCTCCCTGGCGTGGCCCCCCTCCGCGGTGACGTACAGGGGCGCCACTGCGGGGTGGACGAACTCCAGGTCGCGCAGACCAGGGGCGCTGCTCATGCACGCCTAGGCAAGCAAAAACACGTACGTTGTGGGTTGACAGGCGCAGACGGCACCGGACAGTGACTCAGGTCGGCGTGACTCAGAAGTCACTCAGGTCAGAAGGTGGGCTCAATGGGCATGTCAGTCGTGCATGAGGATGTGCACGTGTGTGGACCCTTTGGGAGGAACTCATAGCAGCAGCGCAGGTGCACCAGTGCAAGGAAATAAGGAAAAAGGAGTGAGGGCAGGCATCATGAAAATGAGATGGAGGCTTGGCCAGCACTTGCACTGGCAACCATGCGCCACACACATGCTGCAAACGACAGATGGCTCAGAGGCCCTACATCTTTCTATCTTCTGTGTGCACATGTGTTGTGTTACCGCCTTCGGTTCGGGGAGGACTGAGGCAGGAAACAATCAATCAGCACAATTGTAAAATCCACCGCAAAAAAAAAGTTTGCCAGTTCTGGGACAATTCCTTGTACGAGCTCTGAGTATAGTGTGTACAGTGATGGTGTTTGAGGTTGCTATCACCGGTGGTGGTCCACTGCAAGCATGTTGTGTTGGTAAACAATCATGCTGATATCTCTGGTGTCCAGAATTGGAGAACTCGCTTTCCTCTCACGCTTGTTTGTGCTGAGGCCCGCACCTGTACTTGAGGTCTTGCAATCAGCGCCACCAGCCTCGGATCGTGCACAGTGCGCAGCTTGGCAGCGCTGGGGGCCACGAGCCGGCCGCTCTGGGTGGGAATGACGGGCTGCTCGCGGATGTGCCGCGCCGTAAGCTCCGGGAGCGGGGCAAAGAACTCGTGCTGCCAAGGAAAATGTCGAGAAGCTGTAGTGGGATAGGGTCTCGGATGTGCACCTGATGGGTCGCTACTGCAAGTCCTGGCTCTTCCCTGATCTGCTAGGGTGTTGCCTCACCAAATACTGCTTCCTTGCAGCTTTCCTGGTAAGAGGACTGTCTTATGGCACTTTGGTCGCCTAGCCTGGCATGAACTTCGATTAAGGACCTGATGGATATTTCACACGGCTTTCCTGGTGAGCAGAGGAGTGCCTTGACGAATGGCAGAACAGGTTGACATGCTTGGCATGCAAACTGGCCGCCTGACCTAAACCTGGCGTGCAATGGGAGGACGGGACCGCAAGCACATGCCCACATACCTTGACAATGCTTGGCAGTGGCACGCACTGCAGCCATGCGTTGAGGCATCGCACGTACACCGGATCGACCGGGCCAGTTGTGAAGCCAGGAGCAGGAGCATCCACAGGGCCTGTGGCGCCGTCCTGCGTGGTCTGCGCCCCTTGTGCTGCCGCCATGGCCTGCTGGAGGGCCAACAGGGAGGCCAGGGCGTCCACAAAGAGCTGCGAACAAAGCAGAGCAAGGCGACATGCACTGATTGACAAACACGTCATGAGGACGTTCATGACGTAACAGGGTTGCGCTTGCGAACAAGGCAGAGCACGATGCACTGCAGTGATTGGCATCCCTGTTGCCCTTACAGCTACTGCAGAAGGACATATCATCACACAACAAGAAGTGGAGCTTGTTCGCCAGCACATGTATCAGTCACGTCACAACCAACCCCACATTCCAGGCCCGACACGGTCTAGGAAGAGACCATCAGGAGACAACTGCATCACAGCTCAAAACCATGCTCGTCTCAGGCTGGCGGTTTGGTTGCAGACTGGCCGCAGTGCGGCATTTCTCATACTGCTATTCACACGAAACCCCGGACGGCCTGTAACTCAGTACCCCAGCGTCCAGGTTGCCGAACACATTGCCAGCAGCACAAGCACCGTCTCTACCCCTGGGGGAACAAGAGTCGCAGACCTGCACCATCCCTGCTGCACGCATTCCTTAGCGCTCATGATCGCTTCCATGCTTTCCATGCTTTCCATGCTCTGGTTCCATGAGTTCTAGCCGCTCCTGACCTGTGGAATGCGCCTGAGCAGGTCCGTGTTCCAAGGCTCATCCAGGATGATGCGCTTTCTGTCCGGCGGCACTAGGAAGTCTGAACACAGCAGGCGCAGGCAGCCAGGCAGCATGGGGTGACGGCACCGGAGAAACTGACACTGGTGTGCATGAGGCGCTCACGTCCCAGCGCTGCCCTGCCCTACCTGCATTGACCATGAACTTCAGCCGTGCCTGGCAGCAGGGTAGGTAGGCGAAGACGGTCTGCTCGCCGGGCAGCTCCCCCTTGTCAAACGCATCCAGGTCCAGGGCAAGACTCACCTGTGCAGTGCGGAGGTAGACATGACCGTGTGGATACAGATACAGAGACAATGAGCACCGGACCAGTATCAGCAGACGGACAACAGACACCGTGTGGATGGCACGAAGACATTGGGAAAAGGCATGGTAGTGCATGAGGCACCAGACAAGTGCGTGAAGACTACAGGACAAATGGCAGAAAAAAGACCTGTTGTCAATTCATGCGAATTCAGGATTACGAATGCATTTGTTGTTGTTGCATGCTGACTGATGCTAAACACACTGCACAGCTTCACAAACAAGCTCAGGGCATCACAGCTTCCATCCATGGCACCCGCATGAGCGTTACGACATGACCACCCATGGCACCCGCATGAGCGTTACGACATGACCACCCATGGCACCCGCATGAGCGTTACGACATGACCACCCATGGCACCCGCATGAGCGTTACGACATGACCACCCATGGCACCCGCATGAGCGTTACGACATGACCACCCATGGCACCCGCATGAGCGTTACGACATGACCACCCATGGCACCCGCATGAGCGTTACGACATGACCTGTTGATGCTTTGCTGAACCGCAATAACGGTATCAGTCTCTGCTGGGAGGGTACTAAGATAAGCCATGTGCTGAGGACAGATCCCTGACCTCTGTTTCCTTGACCTCCAGTTCCCCCTTGAGGCGATGTGGCCTGAAGCAATCGCGTATCAGCAGCCACTTGCTGGTGCTGCTCGTGCCGGCGCTGGCCCTGCCGCTCTGCACACCGCCCTGTACGAACTCTTGTGTTCCAGGGAACCCAGTTTGCCTCTCGATAATCTCAACCACCCGCACATCTTTTGAAACGCCTGCAACAGCACCAGAACTGCAATTTGAAACAAGACCTAGCCAGACTTTACAAAAACTATAACTCCAACAAAGATTGCTGGCACTGTTGAAAGCTCATGGAGGCAAACCACAAGCAGACGTGTGCCCTGGTACAAATGTGTGCCGAGCTGAAGGAAGCTGTACAAACGCGCAGGCGACAGAAAGGCGCAGACGGCCACCAAATGCCACAGTGTCAGAGCGCACCTGTGACCTGTAGCTTGCGCCGCACTCGCTTCCTGAGCTCCGTCTGGCCTTGAAGCTGAGTGGTACAGCCCTCAGACAGAGCAGCGCTTCTCATGGGCCTGTCATGACCCAACATGCTCGTGGCGTCCGCCTCACTGCTCTTACCAGCGCTACCTGAGTCTATTGCTAGACCCAATCCAGGTTGTGGCTGGTCGGCTCCCATGTCCAACGCATCACTGCCATGTGCTTCTGGTTGTGTCTCACTGCCTGGTGGCTTAGGAGGCATGAGCCGCTGTGTTGCCTCTGTGATGATAATGCGCTTCAGATGCCGCAAGAACAGCAGCAGCTCAGGCTTGACGTCCTTCAGTAAGCCTGCATGACACAGCGCCAACCTTCTGTTTTCTTGCCATGTCGTTTCAAGCTCACAGCAAGGTGCCTGCATGGCCTGCATACTAAACAAATTGACACTAATCGCATAGAAGCACGCAATTGATGAGGCCATGCAAACAGCTCAGCAACCCAAAATCAAATACAATGAAGTCAGACAGCCATGCAACCATCTGGCCACAGGCAGCCAGGAGAGGGGGTGTCCTACAACCACAGCTAGCCAGGGCCAGGGGTGAGGCACACCTGACAGGTACTCCCTGAGCTGTCCTGGAGCGTCGCCCGCCCCATGCTGCGCCGCACACGCGCGGGAGGCCACGGGGATGCGAATGCGCGTGGCTGCCTCTGCACTATGGAGCTGGGTGGGCAGGGAAGAGATGTCTGCACAGTGCACACAAACAGACACACACAGGGTATGTCAGGCATAGGAAGCCAAGGATCTGAGCTCTGTTGTCTGGTCTTTCACAAGCTGTCGCCGGGTGGGCACATTAAGCGGGCCTCGGTTGCTACAGATTCCAGCCTGCCTGCAACATCAATGGCCCCTCATTTGGTGCTCTTTGCCCGCAGTTCAATGCATTGACATGCACGCAAAGTACCCTGCCTGCAAACCCGGTAGACTATGGTGTCACTGTGTGTGTGTTTGTAAGTGACAGCCTGAGTGGAGGCATGGAGGGCTCTGGGTGACTCACCGAGTGGCTTGACCCATGTGGGCACCACACATCCGATCTTGCCCAGCTTGCCCGCCCTGTCAAAGGCGAAGTGAAAGCCGTTGGAGTGCACTTCGGGCGCGTCTGACACCATAAACACGCTCTTGAAGCCCACGCCCTTGTGGCCTGGACAGGTAAGGTCAGACGGTGCAGGTGTGCGTCATGTGGTAGATGGTGCTGGTATGTGCCATGCAGAGCCTTGGTGTGTCGCTTGGTTGCGTGTCAAAGAAGTAGCAAGGCAGGCTAAGCCAATGGCGCAATGGAGGCACTGCGAGTGCAGGCATCTACACAGATGACTTGAGGCAGGCGTGCTTTGACCGTCGGAACCTGGCTACCGGTGCCAGTTGCAATACATGATCATGTTGCACGTTGCCTGAGTACCTGTGTACCCTGGCTTGTTCCTCTTGGTGCTGCCGTTGATGTTGCAGATGCCTCGCACGTCCGCCTCTGAGAAGCCCTGCTCATTGCTCAGCACCAGCAGCTCTGAGGATCCCGACCCGGCCAGCCCACTGCCAATAGCCGCAGCTCCAGCCCAGGGCACACCAGCAGTTGTTGCTGTTAACGAGCTGGGTAACTGCCATGAGAGTTGGCTTTCCACGGCTGTGATGCTTGTCAGGAGGACAAACTCCAGGGTGGGAGTCACAGTCTCGTGATAGTGAGTGTCATCTGCAAACCAGCATAGCTTGACATGACGTGTGCGACAGGACTACAAGAAGAGCGTGGTCCACTTGCTTTTCCCTGCCGTCCCGCTCTCATCTACATCTGCTCATTGTCAACTTCAGCCAGGTTGTAAACAAGCTGAATGTGGGCTCGGTATGCAACACCTTCGCCGCGAGCTGCCAACACATCTCATGGCAGTGTTTCAATCACACTGCCAGACAACAGAAGGCACCACGCTGTTTGCTTTGGGAGCATTCCATGCCCTCACCTGCATTCTGGACCAACCTGGAGGCACAGAGGGCAACAGGGCGACAGTGAGCCGTCGGCAAAGTGCCAGAAACAGTATAGTGTCCATGTACATAAGGCATACCATTTTCACAGTCCACTGACGTCACATGCAAGGGTGTCTTGTTGCACATTCGGGTTTACCAACCGGCTGAGGCCTGCGCCATAGCATGTAGTAGACCCTGCTCAGTCCCACATTTGAGCTTCCTTCGGCAAGACATCAGACAGTGTGCTGAATCTCAGCTAGCGGCCTGCCTTGATGGGCCGGCGTGACTCACTCCATGGCGAAGTGTGCGTTCTTTTCGTACAAACGCGTGGTCATGTCGGCCCAGTTGCCCATGGTGGCCACCGTGGCCAGCTGCAAAGCACGGAGAGTCTGGAATATATGAAATGCCACGCTTATTGGTCAATGAAGTGCTTGTCAGGCATCGCAAGGCAGATTGGTGTTCACACTGGTCGTCAGAGTGGCTGCGACTGATGGCTGCAACACCACTCGGCCATCACAGTGCTTGTGAGGCAATGCAAAGCACTGCGGGGCGATGCGACACCGTGCGGGGCACTGTGAGGCGCTGCAGGGCGATGCGACATGATGTGAGGCAATGCGACACGTTGGGACATGATTCTATACAATGAGCGGCGATGCAGGGCGATCCGCGGCGTTGCAACACGATGCACAGCGATGCAGGAATATAAGGGGCGATCCAGGGCGATGTGGGCCAATGCGAGGAAATGCGAGGCAATTCAGGGCGCGGCAGGGCGATGCGACACAACGCGGAGCGCTGCAAGGCGATGCGGGTCGTTGCGACACAATGCGGGTCGATGCGACACGATGCGGGGTGATGCAGTGCTATGCGGGGCGATGCGTGACGATGGGAGGCAAAGCAGGGCTATGCGAGGCGATGTGACACAATGTGGGGCGATGCGGGGCGCTGCAGGGCGCTGCAGGGCGATGTGACACGATGCGGGGAGCTGCAAGGCAATGTGGGGCGATGTGGCACGATGCGGGGTGATGCGACCCTTTGGGGGACGATTCGTCACAATGGGGGGCAATGCAGGCCGACCCGCGGCGATGCGACACGGTGCAAGCCGATGCGGGACGATGCGGGGTGATGCAGTGCGATGCGGGGCGATGCGACACGCTGGGGGGCGAAGCAAGGCGATGCGGGGCGA
>QAXH01006493.1:6417-16662 GCA_004335635.1 Chloromonas sp. AAM2 | reverse complement strand
CAGTTTCTTATAATGCGAGCACGCTTGACCAGTGCTTACTATGCCCTACACACGCCTGCGTCACGCCATTTTTTGAGGCAAGGTGCCTGGGATATTGACAATAAATGCCAGCGCAGAGAGGCGGGGTGAAGCCACGGGGGACGCTCGAATACGCGAATTCAAGGGGAATAACGCATGTGTTCCCGTGTCTTTACACGTCTGGTTCTTGCATTAGTTTGCCGTGTAGCAGCTGTTGACTGAATCTCTTAGACAAAACGAGGGCATGGCACAGTTGACTTGCCTTACGGACGTTAACAAGGAAGGTGCTGCTGCTGCTGTACTTTGGGGTGCTCCCTACCCTATATGTGTGCCCGTTGCTGCCCCTTCTGGACTGGAACAGTTGCTAATTTACTTGTTTTGCAACTTGTTAAAAGCTAGTTGATGGGGATTTGAAGGACAAACGGTTGTAAAACAAGTACATCCGGTCACGTACGTTACAACTTTTTACACTCATTACTTTATAACACTTGTAATGGGTGTGTTGTATCTGTGGAACAGCCCTCGAGTGCATGAGCTTCTGCAGCACACTTGGGTGATGTGTGGTTGAGATGTGGGACAAGGCGGCGGTATGGGTTGTAAACAGTAACAGGTGGTACAAGTTGTAAACAGCTGTAAGGGAGGCTTACACACTTGTAGAGGGTGTAAACAGTTGCTAAGGTGTTCTAACAGCTTGATACTAAAGAGTACTAAGAGCACACACAATAGTATACGTACCCCTTGTAACATATATATATCTGCGGGCTGGTATGGGGTTGGTGATGTGATGCTGGAGCAACAGGACATAGGGATATGGTAGCAACATAACCCCTTGACATGGTATATAACATAACATAAAACATAGGATCGAAACATATAAAAAATAACATATAAAATAGTTCCGTTGTTTCTGGACGTCGTCCAGTACAGCCGCCATAACTTAACACAGGTGTGAAATGTTCTTGAACATTCTGAGGAATCTCCAGTCATTGAAAGTCCATACTATGTCGCCTATACTGACTACCTCTCATTGTCTGCCTGCTAAGGGTACTCTGATCAAAACAACGACCCGCTTGCACGTATAGTGTAGCGTATAGCGGCCTGCATGGAAGCCTAATGGTGAGGTGTGTAGCCCCTGCTAGACCAGCTTGTAATAAGGCATGGCGAAAGGCATACACTTTTTGTGCCTGATTTCTGTGCCAGCAGACATTGATTGAACACGTAACAACCCGCTTGCACTTGTGTATTCTTTACGTGGTGTTTCTACAGACCACGTGAGGATGTCGTACTCCAGCGTACACGCTTAGCAGATACAGGTGGCGAAGGATCCTGCAAGAATAAAAGGAATGATTAAGTTGCCGGGTTGCCGAGTTCGCCAGTCACATTTGCATTATCACTCATATTACTCATAATCACATAATCACTTGCCTCGCTGGATGAGTCAATGGAGGGATGTTGGCGCATGTGAGGGGAAGATAGTGATTGATGCTGCGGGGAATGCGTAGTTGCGGCTCCAGTCTGGCAGGAGGACCGGCAGAATCCAGAAGCGGGGGGGAGTTTGAAGTGGATAAACTGAAGGAGAACACAGCAGCTGGCAGAGGGTTGTTGTGGCGTGCTGATGGTGCGTTGCTGGAGTCCATGGGGGCCTGCACCTTTGCCTTCTCAACAATCCGCTGAGACATTCCCAGCCCACCCGGAGCATCTGGCGTTTGCATTCCGCCTGACGTTAGAACAGGAGTCTTTAGATCCCCAGGTGCGGGGGGAGCACGGAGTGCAGATAGGTACTGATGTGCCGCCAAGGGTGGGGGTCGTGCAGCGCCCTGCGCAACTGGCTGCTTGGCGAAGATGTCACGACAGATGTCTGGTGATGGCAGCCAGCGTCCGAAGTTGAAAGCCCTTGTAAAGGGGCCGCTCAGGCGGCCACGGCCCGCCTGACGTTGACACGCTAGGTCAGCCATCACAGTGAACAGTTCATGGGGGTCTTTCTGATACCTGGAAGTCTCGCACTTCTGGGGGTCGTGCAGTTCGCGCATCTCGGCCTACACAGCAAAACAAACTGCGGTTTATCGCGTATAGAATCTCTGGTGAAAGTGGTTCAAAGCAGCCTTGCAGCTGCTGAACAAGGTAACAAGGTAAACATGACCCACCGTCATGACGCTTGCCATCAGCAGTTTTGCGAGTTCACCCATCCGGTTGTGAGAGATAGCAAGGATGGTCGCATTATCGTCACGCCAAGCGACGGGTGTCTGCTGAAACTCGAGCTTGGCTTCTGGCCAGGCAGGTGTAAGGAGTTCATCCACGGTAGAGGGGGCAGTACCCAGCCTACAACAAGTTTACAACAGCCAGCGTGGTAAAGACGTGGCACTGTGGCACACACTGTAGTTTACAACTGTTCTGTCCTCAGCAACAGCTGAAACACTCACCATCGAAAGCACAGAGCGGCCAGGGGAGTGGCCAGGGGCAGCAAGGACTGAGGCTTCTCAGCATCCATGTCCCAAGCGCGAACTTCCTCTATGGGACCCGTCAAATGGACCACCATACGGACGCACGCAGCCCTGACTTCCGGGTCTTTCAACGCCTGGTACAGCCCCGCATAGTCAAAATCGGTACCACCCCTTGAGTGCATCCTGTACAGCATCGTGTCAAGGCAGGGAGTTAGACCTTACCTTCATTTGCCTTCAGGCCTTTTTACACAACCTTAAGCATCTCTTTACACCTACCTTACCACAATGACACGCCTGGTCCCCATGGCTCCACCGCGCATTAGGTGACCCTCAGAATGGTTTGACGTGACCATGATGCTCACCCTTTGGTGCTTGGTTTCCTGTTATCTGTGCTTAGGATTGGTGGTCACTTCTGAGGCCGTCGCCATAGCTTTTAAGCTGTTCAGGTGCTTCTCTTCGAAAGTGGCCTCCTCCATCCAGGCCACACATTTTCCGGGTATGCTGCAGCAGGTACATCACATTTGTAAAGGTTTCTGAAGGGTAGGAGTACACAGCAAGAAAGACGTGTTGCAACAACTAGTTTGACACCGTGAAAATGTTAGCTTGCTGTAACACGATCTGCTCCCACCTGTCGGCGTGTTTGTCGAAGAAGTTGGAGGGGTCATGCACCTGGCATCCACCACTTCCCAACTGTGCAAGCATGATGTTACCAAAGGTGGTCTTCCCTGTCCCCTGGTCGGCAGAGACCACGAAAAGGATTTGCTGAGAAGGGATGCCTTCAATGCACAGGCGCATCCACTCCAACAAGTACGTAAGCACTTCTTGCACTCCCGAGCACAGCAGCTCGCGAATGAACTTGAACACTGCAGCCGATTTGATGTCATCCTGCATGTGAGGGACATGCACAGGGGACATGAGGAGACCAGAAGAATGAGGAGCACGCCACTTCCCTGTCCCTGGTCGACCTTCTGTTACCTTTCTGACGGTGTATGTACATTCTCTTACCCCTTCTTGGATAGCTTGCAGACGCCAGTACATGAAGGGGGCGCTGTCAGTCTTGATGATATCTTCCTCCGGGACTCCACGTGCTGCAGCACACCGAAAGTCGTTCGCAACGCAGGGGGTCACCTGATGGGTGTTCAACTGTTTGTCTATGTAGTCCAGCAGAGGACCTTGCTTGCTTGCATCCTCTTCCCCGTCCTTCGCCAGGCGTGTTTGGCATAGCGCGGGAAAAGACGAGAGGAGGTTGCGCTTGGGAAATTGTTTGACAGCGCTGCAAAGGCAGTGCAAAACTCATAGTGTGGTTTTGTGTCCCCACGCAAGTTGATTCTATATATACGCTTTGTTGCCAGTTTACATCGCAGTAATGTCGCAGTAATGTGCCACCCGCTTACCAGATTCCCTTATCTGGGTCTGAGAACTCAAACACGGAAACGGTGACTTCGCCGCCTTCGCGATGCACTCGAATGAAGCGCTTGAAGTACTCTTGCAAGAAGTCAGACCCCCCTGGCATCTGCATGGTGTGTGGATGGTGTTGGCATGGCTTTAGGTGGCTGCTGAATGTCAGGTGGATGCTGAAACATGTCAAACAGAAGCTAGGGCATTACTCACCTCCACTAGGAGTTGAACTGCTGTAAACGAGATCCTGGAGCGTAGGTCCTTGTCCAGTACGTGCCATCCCGCTTGCGCCCGTGGTGATGATGTTGGGTCAACATCGCCAGCAGAGGTTGCGACAGGCTGTGGGGTAGGTAAGACATAGCGAACTTGCGATGGGCAGCCAGCAGCGTAGCAGGTGAAGGTGCACTCTTGCTCCATGGTACCCAAACCCAGTAAAAATCCGTTGCTGCTGTGAGAGGTAGGTTCTAGCCCCGCCAACGCGCGCACAAGGCAGGGGCGAGAAGTCCCGCGCGCGGGGTACAGCCGTACTGACTTGGCCTCAGCCTCAGTTAAGCTACACTTGTCAACAGCACTGATGTAGAGTTGTGTCACCTCTGCTGAAAACTGAACCTGTTTACACGCTGCCTGGATAGCCCGGACAACCTGCACTTTCATGGTGTGTTTCAACGGATATGAAGCAGGTTCCGGCCTGACTTGCTGTGCAGTGGATGAGGACTGTTCAGCGCCAAGCATGCTGTCGCTGACAGCGGGGGAGGTGATGAGAAAGTCATCAAACAGTGACGTAGATGAGGTAGGAACAGTGAATGGGCGCCCCTGGTCCCAGGGGCGACCAGCAATCCCATCATCCTCGGCCTTTTTTGCGCACCCTACCAACCGCAGAAGACGTGGTCCTTTCTTATGGTACACGGATCTGTCAAAAGGCCTACAAAGGTTGTAAAAGGCAAACGGGGAGTCAATTGTCGTGAAGGTGTGTTGAAGGCACTGATTAAGGATTCGATTTTGATAATGCACCTACGGTTTGGAAGAATCCGATGTCTCATCCAGCTTGATGTGGGCAACCAGCGCTCCCCACAGTCGCGCGACCTTCTTCCCTTCTTTTGAAACTTTGTCAGTGAAGAGGGTGGCTTCCCAGAAGGCCAGCTGTTGCTGTGGGCTGGTGAAGCACACCCCAGTAACGACCAAACGCCAAGAAACTTTGAAGACCCACTGTGAATCAGTGAACAGGAACCCATGTGCCGTAGCCCAATGAAACCCGAGTGTTTCTGCAAGAGGGTAGCAGCAGGTGTGAAGCAAGGTGTGAAGCATGTGTATATATGGGATGCAAAAATATATTAGCACCCTTGGCAATTGTTTATCCATGACCCCCCAGCGTTTACAGTCTGACCTTAGCTTTTTACAACTTGTAGCACCTTAGCCCGTTACTGTTTACTACCCATACAGCCTGTTTACACCCGTTTACCACCCTTTACAGCTTGTAAACAGCACCCTTTACAACCGTTTACGCCCTACAGCACCTCATCCATACTGTTTACACCCTCTACAAGGTGTTCTGAGCCACCTTTACAGCTGTTTACATCTTGTACCAGCTTAGCCGTTACTGTGTACAACCCATACAGCCTGTTTACACCCCTTTACCACCCTTTACAGCTTGTAAACAGCACCCTTTACAACCGTTTACGCCCCACAGCACCTCGTGCAAACTGTTTACAACCGTTTACGCCCTGCCCTTCTACAGTACTGTTCTACCTAGGTAGAACCCCCCAGTAGGGTTCAGCATACACGTGTAAACACCTGTGGAAAAGAAGACGCACACCTGTAGAGAGATCTCGAACTTTCAGGTTTGCGTGCACCACCTTTGACACCCAGCCTTGCAGTTCCTTGTCAAACGCCGCAAGCGCGTTTGCATCCGGTGCAGTCTTGAGCTTCAGCTCAAGGTCCAGAAAAGGGCGGACAGGCTCGTCCCCCTGGTATACTTCCAACCTGCGCGCATGCAGTCGGACTCGGCTGTCTAGCCGCCCGTAATTCTCACAGATCATCAACACAAAGCTAAGTTATTGAACTTGCATGACGGGGAAGCAGTGGGAGTGCCGAGGATGAGGTAGATCCTGCTTGAACTTATCGTACAAGAGGGCGACGCTGTGCCGCTGATGTTGTTCCTTCGATCGTCTCGTCGAGGGTACCCATTCAATTACTCTACCACCGTCAGCTACGGGTGGTAGCGGCAGGCATGCTTGCGCGAACCGGTCTTCGAAATATTTTTGTACTTCCGCGCGCATTTCCTCCGAGCCCAATGGGGGTACGTCAAATGGGGGCCTCTTGATGGGTCGCATCATCTTAGGGTTGCTAGTCATCATCAAAGGCAAATTGGGGGTACGTCAAATGGGGGCCTCTCGCATCATCTTAGGGGTGCTTCGCATCATCAAAGGCGAATTGTGGGGGCGCATGCTAATATTTCGCCGATTGCACGTTTTCAAAACGGTTTTTGTGGATTGTATAAATTTTGGGGACTCGGACTTGACGGGGAGACACAGCAAGGCGCTGTGCAAAACAAGGTGAGCGCAAGGGAGTGGTAGATCCACACGAAATGAGGCAAACCCTCCAGAAGCTCAGATCGCTTCTCAACTGTGGCAATGTTTCACGATGGGCATGGTCGCAGGATATCGACAACGGGCGCAGAACACTCGACGATGGACACGGGAGCAGACCCCATCGGGCCATACGCAAACCCCATCGGTGCGGACATGGCACTTGAGTGGTACGACCGGGCCCGTCAGTTGCCCTCTGACATCTTGGCGCTCATCCTGGCATATTCAGGCGTACCAGAACCGTTTGCGAAGAGTGTACTCCCTGCTTTCCAGAAAATTCTGACGAACCCTCACTTGACAGTCACGTGGTTGACTGCATGTCTTGGCAGCGACAATAAAGCTTTGAAACACCTGGCTGAGAGGGGGCATGTCGATTTAGTTAGGATTATGGTGGCCAGTGGGGTAGACCTCTGCCCTCTCAGTTACAATGCACTGTCTCATGCAAGCTACCACGGCCACGAGCATGTGGTGGCCCTTCTTCTAGACCACTGCACTCGAGATCTACCTGAATATGACAGTGCATTGGAGGAATCCTGTTCCCAGGGACATGTGGAGGTTGTGCGAGTGCTTCTGGCGCATCCTGCGTATGCCGAGGCGGCCCGTTGTACGGTTAATGAAGCTCTTTGTTATGCTGCCAATGAGGGGCATGCAGAAGTGGTGACCATGCTGCTTGAACACGGTGCGAACGTCAATTTTGACTGGGGGAGCCCGTTGAGGTCGGCTGCTGGTCGTGGACATGCGGAAGTGGTTAGCATATTGCTGACACATGGCGCAGACGTCTTTCCTGAAGGGACGATTGAAGCGGATATGCACCAGGGGGGGCTCGGATTCTTTACAGCTTTTGATTTGCCCGAGTCGGTTGTGCAGGTTCTGAGGGATAGGAAAGCATGGCTTTTGTAACAGAATGTGACACCCTTGCCTCTCTGGGCCAGTATGCCAGGGTTGTGATTTTAAGACTAACTTGCAATCTGATAATTATCCATGCTGTTTACACCATGTTGTTTGCATTCTGTGACCGTTAGACTCACTCTCTTACGCTATCTGTGTGAAAAGATCACTATATGCAAACAGGGGAATGTGGCCTGGAACGTTCCTCACAAGTAAGGGGCTGCTGTTCCATACACAGATCCGTAAGGAATCAAAAGCAGCTATGGTGCGTCAATCGCGTAAAGAATGGGTCTACGCCCTTTCTAACTCAAAACCTCCACTGAAAAGCCTTTCCGCTCAAAGCCTCAAGCGTATCAACGTACATGTGGATCATGTGGTTCCGCTGAAACTCTTTCCGCTCAATGCCTTTTCCTGCACAGAATGCATGGAGGGAAGACCACACCTTGCCCAAAAATGCAAACACCTCTTGCGCCATGCGCACCAACATTGCGGCATACCTCGAGGTCTTGGATCCCTTCAATTGGGAGCCTGTCCCGCATGACCGCCCACCATTCTCGTTGGCACGATTTGTCTAGGCGTGCGCCATCTGCCAGCCAGAACCCCTCGATGGCTGCCGCAATCATCGCCTTGAACATCTCCATAGACACGTTGTTAGCCAGTGCAAAAGCCAGATAACCCACCATCCGTTGCATGATCAATTTTTCTGCCCAGAAAGGCTTTATCTATTGTCGCCACTCTCGATGGTGGGCATTGTTGCTCCTTTTTTCGAGGAGACATATTTGTACACGCGTTATCACCACGCAACCTCTTGGCTTCGGATGCCTTTGGTCGCCCATTTCAAATTTGTGTCGTTCTTTTTGAATGTTACTAGAGACGGGCGAAGGTGACTGAGATGCCCAGAGAGAGCGGGGGGTGAGAGAGCGACAACGCACCGCCCGCTCTCTCTGGGCAGCGTTTATGCATCCATATACATCCCCATGGCGCATGCAGACCCCCCATCCGAAAAGTGGTATGCAGTGGTCAGAGGTCGCCAGACAGGAATTTTCCGGTCATGGACAGTTGTGCGCAGTTTGGTGGAAGGGTTTCCTGGCAATGTGCACAAGTCCTTCTCCAGCGAGGCATCGGCCAAGGAATGGCTGAACCAGCACGCTGCTGAAGATGCAGCACATCATGATGGATCAGCAGGGTCTTCAGCAGGTATGTTGTACGGGATGAAAGGAACACACGTTTTATACTAAAGCTGCATCTGGTGGCAGCGCTTGCGACAGTGCTATCGAACATTGGACGGTGTCACCGACTGTGCTTGACTGTGTCGACTGTGCTTGTCGACTGTGCTTGCCGACTGTGCTTGTGCTCGTGCATGCAGGGCAGGAGCCACCTCAGAAGTGGTATGCAGTTTGAAAGGGGTGGAAAACAGGCTTTATCTCCTCCTTGGAGGTCGTGAAGGAATTGGTCAACGATTTTGGTGGTGACACGTACATGACATACGACAGTGAGGAAGAAGCCAATCACGCGCTTGCCTTTGTGCTGGCTGTTGGTGAGTGCCTCCATGTTGGTCATCAGTCAGCTTTGCCCCCCAGGCGGGCAGTTTGCAGACAGATTGTGCACAACCACCAATCAGATATCACAGTGTTTGCCCAGCAGAATTTGCAGTATCAGTACTTTACATCCCCCACCATTTGTTATGCACATGCAGAGGCACAGGAACGGTACCGGGCGGAACGAAGATATGAACGGCGTGCGCAGGAGTGGCAGCAGGAAAGGGACGAATGGCTTGTCGACCCTCAATCTGCCCACCAACGGCACTGGACAGATTCCCCTCCTAGGGCCCCAGAAGGCATGATGGACGTGAACGGTGGCATGTGGCACGGTGGCATATACTATCCCCCCCACTGTTTTGAGTGACAATCAGTGACCATGATGCTACCACCTTGCTATGTAGTCTACCTAGAGCTATAGGTAGCATAGCTGTCACTATTTTAGCTTCAGCCGACCTAGTGTTGGGAGCTTAGATGCTGTTGGCAGAAAAAAAACTGATGGAAAAAAAGACACTGGCCGTGGTGTCAGGGCGATGTGGTCAGGGCGAATCGTCTGCAGATGAAGAGAAATCAAATGCGTCACCCTGCCTCTGCTCTGTCTTCATCAGATTGGTGCCTAGTGCCCTTGGGAGCAGGACCTTTCTGTTGGGCTGCCGTGCAGATGGCAATGGGTTGGAATCTGCTTTCATCATGGCATAGAACTCCATGCTGTCCTGGACACCCTGTTGGCACCGGCGTTTGAACCGTCTTCGATCGTACACCTTCTGCAGCATGGTCTTGCTTGTACCCATGATAGCGCTTGCACTCTCAAACACGTGCTCTACGAGCACATGGCAGCAGACAAATCATTAGTGTTGCAAGCACCATTGTCTGTGCAAAAGGTGTAGGTATTAGTTAGTTGGCAAGTGCAACTAAGGTACACACACGTGGCACACAGTACTAAACAGAACGTACCGAAGTCTGGTCGGTCGCCAATGGCCTGGGCAAATGCATGGCGGATCTTGTGCATGCTTGTTGTTGTGGGCGCCCCCTCTGGTGCGTTTTTTCTCCAGGCAGTGGCAAACCCACCCCCTGCTGATGATGTATCAAACGGTCGCCCGTGCTGACTGAGATAGGGAGACGTAGCCGACTGACTCGGTGGATCTTGGCTGGGTCCTGGTGTGCTCGCATGAGATAAGGGAGAGGTTAAACGAACAGAGATCGAAGCGATACCCCACCTGTGGACATCGTACGCTGAACGGGAGCCTTGACACTTGACCTGCGGTGACGCTGACTGGTACCGACTCGGTACCTGGACTTGGTATTACAAGTTATGCTGGAAATGCAAGCGACACGGCTATAAGTAGCAGCCAAAAGAAACGCTATCATTCCTATGAC